>JAQFZB010000916.1:0-10020 GCA_034695165.1 Desoria trispinata | reverse complement strand
GAATAATATTATTAGATATAATAGATATTAATTGTCTTATCTTCTTTAATTTTTTTGATGATTCACTTCATCTTCTAGGAGAATGAAACATTGATCTTGAAATTGAGATTTTGCGATTATTTTGCTGATATCTTGGGTAGTTGCATTTTACAGTGGAATGAATCATTTAATATATTGAACAACAAAGCTCATTTAATCCTAGACTAGAGTCAAAAGCTAAGAACCATGAAATTTGTGTTGTAAATGGTTAAATCAAAGAATTTAGTAGATTGTTGATTACTTGTTGCTCATGAAATGAACTTTAAGTTGTATTGTTACCGTCTTCATGTAAACAATCAACCTTGTTGTTTTTCTAAAAATGTGTTTTATGGCATTCAACTCTTTTAACATTGGAGCCAAAGATTATAGAAGAGATTATAAGATCAATGGTTTTATAATGTTTTGACCACACCAAGATTCACCGGAAATTATCAACGCAACAAGATGCTGTATTTATGATCATGGACAAAACAGGATACGATATATTAATTAGTGCTAGTAGAACTAATGAAAATCTACGAAATTTTGCTATGTCTGGTTTTAATTTCATTGTGTTTTGACTAGCTCTAATTTCAAGAACAGTTAATTTTCTTTTAAACCGTGCAATGGTGCAATGTGCAATTTTTTGCAATTTTTCATACGGGTATTACACTTATGTGAATTATATAAAATCGTGTAGCACGTGGAAGACATAAAAATTTATAATTAGAGAAAGAAAAAAAATGATGCAGCTGTATTTTTATATCATTTTATTATTAAGAGTTTGATAACCTATTTAGTTTTTTAGTTTACAAAATAGAACTTGGCGAGTGCTGTATAGTATTTGGGCAATATCTGCTAGTTTTTTTGAAGTTCTAAAATTATTGCACAAGATCAACTATCAACAATCAATGTGAAGTCTATAAGATGACCGACCCAAACGGTTCAATCTATTTACACTTTACTTCCTTCATTAGACACAAACAGAGCTACTTCAATTTGTATCTAGAATTGCACTTTTGCAAATTTCATACCATATTGCAAGTAAAGCATAGCACCACTAAAAATTTAAATGCGATTTTTCTTATTGGTCACATTACATTACATGAATACTAATTTTTGAGCTTCACGTTTATTCTGTAAAATTATTATTATATTGTTAATGCAATATTATTGTAAGCTATCTTTGTCCTTGTTGCATTAGAATCTAGATTCACCGTCATATATAATTCTACGCGTGCATGTATTTGTCGTATTACTATTACATGCATGAAAACCGGCGGAATGGCACAAGCTCCACATATGATACGTTACATTCATTCCTCAATTTGTTTATGTCGTTTTGGATTGCATTGTTGTGCATGTTACTAATAATTGAAAGATCTCCTGCTAATCTTCTATGTGTGTCTTTTGAAAACTTGTTTAAGGGAATACTATACTTCTCAATTATGGTTATTACAAGAAGGCCACAAATGAGCAAAAGTCAAATCTAATTTTTGATATGCCGTAATCGAATGCATTAAATCACTAAGCTTCTGATTTTTTCGATTATGAAATTATGAGCTAAATAGATATATGAATAAATAGTAGAATACTACTGCACATACAATAAATTGGCACGTTATATTATGAAACAAACCGCTTTTAGAATCTTCTTACAAATTGGATTTTGGGCTACTTCCCTGTATTGTGGAATACATTGTTTAATATATTATGCGATAGCGTGATTGACTTTTTACAACCTTATCAAATTAAAGTTCATTTGTAAAATGTTAAATAAAATCATCAATATATACCTATAATAGTTCATGAACTAGAAAATTTATGTGACATTGTAATTGCTGTTAATTGCTTATTAAGGTTAAATATTGCATTAGATTAACAAAGTCGTACTGAAAACATGGCACTGAATGAATTCTGTAATTCATGGACTCAATGTTATTAATAATAATGGTTTCCTCATTTAATCTAGAACTTGGGCTAAATATTTGACATGTTCCGGGTTCCAAGTACAGGAATAAGTTGTCCTACATATTATAAATTCAAGTGAATGGAAATAAACCATTGGGTAGTGAAGCTACCTGAAGGCTAAAACCGGTACACAAAATCTCAATTAAAAGAAATGGGACAGAGTGAGCAACAGAGAAAAGGAAAGTGCTTATTGTTTGTAAAACTCATGGCCTTTAGCTTCATGCTCACAAACAAGTGATATTAATGCAACAAAGTAATATATTATGTAGAACGAACCTGACACAAACAGATTTATAGAATCCGGACTCGTCCTTGAGTACATGGAAAAGTTCGGGTGCAGTCCTTAAGAATCCCATAATGGAAAATGCAGCCAACATAATATTCCAACATGTAAGTGCACCTCTAAGTTGAAAAGGACTTCGATTTTTCATGAGACTCTGAATGCTGAAAATGGTAACGACGTAAATGATTGAGGCATAAATGCTCCAAACCCAATTTTCTCCCATCCAAAGTCTCCATCTTGTAAGTTCAAAATGTTCCCAAGAGTATACTGTTAGATAGGCTGGATCGTTGACTGGAGATACTTCAATAAATTTGAAATTTTCACCTCGCAAAGGACTGTTTGGATTCTCAAAATAGCTGTGACCATATTCTCCAAGCAAAATTCCATTGCTCGAACTACCATTTGATATTGTTGTATTCATTTTGATATCTTTGTCAAAACTGAAGCTAAACTGGAATTTGGTTGAGTAGTAAATTTGTATGAGATTTCGCAATAGGGATTACACCTTCTTAATGCTCATTCATTCATATGATTTGGCTTCTAATCTTGTTTTACAGGCACTTGATACTTTCAAATTAATGGTAAATACTAAAGTCTCCAACTGGTTTGGGAAACCCTCAACTGAGATAATCATGAAACACGATAAATTTTAGACTCCGGCTTTTCTTAAGTTCATTATATTGTGGCACTATTCTTGGAACGGAACGAAACTCGTTTACAATTGCCTTCTTGGTAAACTATAAAGTTTTTTGTAAAGTGATTCAAAGGTAAAAAAATAATTGAAAAAAGTCAAATAATACACTTTTTTGATGATGCACTTTTTTCGTTGACTGTTCTTATGTATGGCTGCATGGGAATAGAGATTTTTATAAATCTCATTGATTTTGCAATAAACTTAAGATATCATGCTCATGCAATTGAGTTAATAACGTCAGAGAGATATTCACCATCAACCATGAAGAGTGGCAGATTAAGACTAGGTGCAAGTGCCAGAGGAATTAAGAGGAAAAGGTAAATTTAGTGTATGTATATTGAGTAGTGGACATCATAGTATTGTAAAGGTCCCTTTGTAAATCAAGAAACCTTTTCTGATCTTGTGACCAAGAACAAAACAGAACGCTTCTTATTTCCACCTCTGTTTGTTGAACGCTGATATACATAGAGAATCAGACATAATGCAAAGCAATACAGATGATGATGAAGAATCGAAAGAATTGTGTATTATCTGGAGAAGGATGAGGTTTGTGAATTGTGATACCTATTAAGTTTGTATATGCATAACGGGTTAACATATTACGAATATTACGATCATATTATTTTATACATAAGAATGTTGTAAGAGAAGAGAAGCAGACATAAAAGTAGTATTTGTATCCTCAAACGTTGCAGCAAGTCACAGATCCCAATGAAAACTTTATACAGCAATAAATCTCTACGGCTGAACGATTACAATGCAATGTTAACAAGTGTAAATTTTTAAAAGCCCCTCAATGGTCTAACTAACGTCTGTTTTTTCATGGTATTTCGTAAATGAAATGGAAACTTTAAAGAATTTTTAAAGGAGGTGTTAAGTGCTAATTGCACTGCTTATTAAATTGGTACATGGATTTTAATCTGAATTTTCATAAAATGTTTACAAGAAAAGTTAAAGAATAAATAATCCATTTAAAACATTTATAGTAAATATAGTTCTATAACTATAACGAACGAATTAATTAGACTAGGCTCTAAATATTAAATTCACCACCAAAATTATTACCAACAGATGAGATACACAACGTGTGAATCTAATTTTTTTTGCTTCGGAGGACTGAAAAGGGATCCTTCCTTGAACCATGAAAAGTTTAAGGTCATAAAGTATTGAACCAGGTTGATATTTGATGACTTGATATGACTAAATGACTTGATGTTTGATTTGATGACCGACTAAAATGAGATCAATAACAATTAGATCCTTACAACAAATGTACCTGAACGAAGACAAATCAGAAGATGCATATTATTCAAATATTTATAAAACATAATTTTGTACATCTGCAATTTTTATTATAACTCATAGATTATAGTCGTCAATGTATTCTGGAATTATCACATAATAATGACAATTTTTTTGTCTTACACATAAATCCCAATTATGGCATTCAACGTAGAACCAACCTACTGCGTTGTGGTCATCTGTCATGATTATTCTCTAAGGGCTTTACATTCTGATTTAAATCCAATCTGTAAAATCTACACGTGCTCAATTAATACCTTCTCAAGGGCACAAAATTACTTGTAAAATAACTTAGCAGTAGCAGTTTATGCAGTTTTTGAAATTTTGGCTACAAGCAAAACTCATCACGTCATTCGGTGTCCTTTTACGACCTTGTTATCATTGGTACTTAAGCTTTTAAATTTATGACATTTTGTATTCCGCAAAACGGCTTATTAATATTACGTTCACTTTTTACTACTCATTTCTGGTGTTCTTGGCACCGTTGTTGGATAATTGATATTGAAATTCATCATCCCTTTTGACGCACTCGTTTGAAATTCATCTTCCGTGGTGCTTTTCCTAATCTTATTTGCATTGTTCAAATTTTAGGAATTTAAGGTCATGCTAAGCTTAAAATCATAATACATCTTGAGTTATTAGCAATTTTTATGTAAATAAAGTCTAATAATAAATTAAAAGCGTTATTTCCTGTTTAAATTTTTCAATTTCTTATGTTTCGACTTAATTTTAAGTATTGTTAATATTTGTAGAAGCAAAATTATTGCTTCTAGTTTTCATGGGATTTCCTTTGATTGTTTTATAGCTGATTATAATTTAATTATAGGATTTCATAACATTAAATTGACTGAAATAGTCAACAAACGATACCTTATTCAATCAAATCATCATCATTATTTAACAATGAAGGAAACAATGATGTCGAAGAAGAAAATAAAGATGCATTTTGTTATGCTTTTTGATTGTAATGCAATAGCTGCAGATTTGTTTACAAAAGATTAGAAGATTATTATAAAATTAAACACTATAATACTATAAGCAGCCGATTCATAGCGTGGCTAGAATTCTATGTTTCTTTACTATAAAATATTTTGTATTAACATTGATCTTATCTAATAACATACAACGCATCATTATCCTTCTAAAAAAATCTATAAAGTGTGTGTAATACGTTAACATTAACATTGATTTCGTCATGCATATTGTTATCGTTTTGTTCCTTGTTCGTAATAATTTCTTTAAAATTTGAGACAAAATCTGACTATAATTTTTTGAATTTCTGTAATACAAATGCTACTTTTTCTAGCGATTTTAAATTCACTTATATACACATACTTTATGATTAGATGAATACAAAATGTATGTGGAAAATTTGTATTATTTATTTATTGTTATTGTAATTTTTATTATCTTCCTTGTTCCAATAAGTTTTTATTCTGCTTAAATGAAGGCAGAATTACCCCGTGTTTTTCTTTCCTAATTTTCTGTTTCATTTTCATGTAAACAATATTTAGTTCAAAACATATTTAAAAAAGCGGCTATCTCTGTAATTGATCGAACAGAAGCAAGTAATAGAGACTGAATATGAATGCTTACTTCAAGTTTAATTGATAAATAAAAGTAGATGAAATTGGTTCTATTATTATTACGTTGATTTGAATTCAAGTTACCAGGAAGGATAATATTGTGGTGGCTTCTTATTGTTGTTCACAAGAATCAAAATCATTTCTTGTTTTTAGGTCAGGAATACTCATTCACCTTCTCATCTCATTGTCTCATAAAGTTATAGCTACACCTTTAACATTGAATTTGTCTAGTGTATCCTTCTCGTACTCATGTTAATTAATCATATAGATTTATTCAATTGAACTAAAATTAATTACTTGCTAGGGGTGAAAAAGCTTGTAAATGCATGGCCACGATCTAAATTGATATCCCAATATAACAACGAATATTTTAAGAATGTGTCATTTATTTACGTTATTTTTTACAACTTCACGACCAACGACCAAGTTGATGAGTTTTATTGGTCTTGGGTTGGTACAGCATTTCTCAATACTATTACTTATTATAATTATCGTAGTTGCACTTTCAGATCTATAAGTAGAATATTTCCAAACATTTGACATTTCAATTCTTATTAGCTTATTTAGCATTTTGCAATCCAATAATCTAGTCGACACATAAAAAGCAACCAATGAATACTTTAATCCATTTTTTGTAACACTGAAAGAAGCTAATTAATTGATTGAACTATCTATTGTTACCACACTTTCTGGATCCCACAAAAAATGTAGATTTAATTAGATTTAACCTAGCTGTTAAATGTCACAATGTCAAAAAGACTATTCGTGAAAACGGCGAAGAATTGTTTTAAAAATAAATATTCCCAAAATGAAAGTCGAAAATGAAAACTTGAAGGACATTGAATCATATAGTATAGAATTAGAATTACGCTATTATTCTGACTTTCACATTACCAATTTGGTTCCATCTGGTTACTTGTCTAATGTCATTAACCGGATAAGTTCAACTAACAGATTTGAATAAATGTTAACCTATCCAAAAGTCATTGGATTAAAAAGATATTTGCACATTAAATAATTAAATTAAAAATACAGGCTTATAGTTCGAACTTTACTTTTGCAAAGTATTTTTTTACAAGCACATCCTAATACGGCAAATAAATGGTAGTCAAAAATTGTATTCACCCTGTGATGTGATTCCACCCAACATTTTCCCAATTATCTAAGGTTTTACCATATAAACTACCACATTTTATTATCCATAATACAATAGAAATTTTTCAGGACTGGTAAATTCAGGGATTTTTGGTCTGGTCCTGTCTGGTCTGATCTTCCTCATGGAGAGCATAAGTTATATGTCTTTTAGATTCTACTTAAAAGGATTTATGAATTGGCTTTCATGGCTTTTAGGATTCCTTAAATGTGCAAATCCAGATCAGCTTTTCACTGAAAGTTGATTTTAATAACGCATTATAATAATTTGCATAATAATAGACAAACTTCACGTACAATGAATAGGCGTTCTTTCTTACAAAAAAACTGTTTAATTAAATCCGAATATATTGTGAGTAATAAAACTTACTGCAAAACTAACAACTAAATTGAATTGAATTTGTATCTATTCCAATCCAACATTTTGTACCTTCAGAGTCTAGACCATGTATGGTATATTTCTTCCATGATTTCCTTGATCTCAACCCTTAAATAAACCCAGCTTCATCGGACTGAATAAAAGTTATATCCAATTCCAATCGCATCATCATAAGCGAACTATAAACTAATTGACGACAAATTATAGTTACTGGTACATAATGATAGAAATAACTACGCATTTATTTATTCTCAAAACACTATTTTCAAAAACAAGGACAATACTTGCCAAACCCTTTTAAAAGTTATCATGTCGTTAAACATATATCATAGTAATTATTTATAAAACCTAATTGTCGGTATGAACACCTAAATTAGAACTACCAAGGTCAGAGATCATATGCTGGAGGATAAACACCACCCACTTTCAATAATTTATGTTTTCAGTCAAGCAATCCGGGTACATATTATGGGTCCGACATATTATAATTAGTCAATCCAAGTTTGGTTCTTTTTGCAGACGAACTCGTTTTCATTTTCTAACGAGACCACGGGTTTGGTTCTTACTACGGAAAAAAATGCGCATCATCTGACATTTTAGCCAACAATTATGTATATTTCCATTTCTCAAATATTATATCACGTGAGGTTCGCAATTTCGCATTTGGAAAACCCAATATTTTAAAATTGCCCATCACGGGGTAGGAACACATCCCAACAATAATTATTATTTAGGTATTACATTGTAAGTACTTATATGTATGTATGTATCTATTAATCTATCAGAAGAATAAGTGAACCGTAAACAATTTTTTCATTTTTATTCCAAGTAGCGAGATTAGTAAGAAAACTTGAATTTGTTGGAATATTTTAAGATTTGTTTGCAATAAGTAGGTACATAACATATATCTTAAAAAGTACATATTATTATTTGAGTGGAGTGAGACAACCTTGGGTGTTGACAAATTATGCAAAACTTTCTGGAACGACTGAAATTGTAAATAAAATGTAGAAAATGATAATTCACAAAACCAAAGTAAAGACCAAATATCAATGGTATGTATTAACATATAGTTCTGAATTTATGTACTAGTAGTTAGAACAGTTCCTTATAAATTTTGAACTATGTCATGGTTCTTGAAGGTTCTAAATTTCAAGGTGGGCAGAAGTGCGAAATGGTCTAACTAATAATAACCTTAGCTATTTTAATATTTAACCTTGAACTGTTTAGAATACTCTGCTGGAGTTCGACGCAGTTCATATTTCAGTTTTAGACAATTCGTGAAGGTGAGAAAAATTTTCATTAGCATGTAGGAAGAACATTATAATATTGAATAGTCTACGAAAGTGTAAGTGGTACTGATCTCATGGAGAGACATGTCGAATAAGTGGCTTACCACCATAGATGATCAGTACTTACTTTGAATAAAACATTTAACATTTATTATCCGAGTACTCAAATCCATATATGGACTTTTTCTATTGCAGGGAATTAGGATATTTGGTATCTATCTACAGAGAAAAAATATTCTTAGAAAACTTAGGAACTTAGAACAAAGTGTTTGCATGTAGACATTTTTTGGCATTGTCTATTTTCAAGTAGATCGTACAATGGGGAAACCCGTTGAGTTGCTACCTGCTTAATAACTTGCTACACCGTAATGGTAATAGCTGCTACTCCAATTAAGGTTGGGTTGAGTTTCAATTGGTGAAAAGTAATCGAGACTTGATTAGCGTGAAAGTACAACTCGTGTGTGTGAGCATGAATCACAGATTGATAATAATTAGTTGTGAACGGATGACGTGTTTCATAATAATTTTAAAAAAACCCAACAATACAATGTTTACCAATTGTCAAATGAATGAATGAAATCAATTATTCTGTTTTTGTTGTTGTTTGAAGTAAATTAATAATTTTATTGCAATGTTTTTGTGATCTATTCAATGCACACCAATTTAAATACACCTTAAGTTACGCATCAGAGAACAACTACTTATGGTTGACCTGAACTAAAAAAATATACTATTTTACATTTTATAAACATTCTGATCTCTGCTTTTAATCTGCTGAAATCTATATCGTTATCGTCAGTTAAAAATCTTTGTTGGCTATTAGGACAGGGCTGGAGCCTTGTTAAAATCCAAAGAAATAAAAATATTTAAAAATCATTTAAAAATCTATGTTGGCTATTTAGGAGGACACGGCTGCGAAGCCTTATTAAAATCCAGAGGAATTATAAACAAATATGATCATAAAATATTTAAAATTCAGTTAAAAATCTTCGTTGGCTATCTAGGAGGACACGGTTGGAACCCTATTAAAA
Organism: Desoria trispinata; assembly: GCA_034695165.1. Lineage (NCBI taxonomy): Eukaryota > Metazoa > Arthropoda > Collembola > Entomobryomorpha > Isotomidae > Desoria > Desoria trispinata. The sequence continues at coordinate 312 of JAQFZB010000916.1, read as the reverse complement.
TCTAGAGGAATCACATATGTATTATATCACTAAAGTATTATTGTATTATTATTAATAAAATTTAGTTGTATTAGTAGTAAGTAAATTTCACTACGGTATAAGGTATTACATTATTATGACTATTTTATAGAAACAAGTACGATGAGAAGTGCTGTGCGTTGAGATTCGTAGACTTAATTTACAATTGACTCGAAACATTAAAAATCTTTTATTTGCTCCAAAGCGTAGTGAACATAGGAATGATGTAACTGGAAAGAACCAGGTTCAGAGGATTCTTTGATTTTCCAGTCATCCACGAATATCTGTGTGAAC
>JAQFZB010000915.1:0-10022 GCA_034695165.1 Desoria trispinata | reverse complement strand
TCTAATGTAACCCATCAACCCGCAAGTGGTGTTTCAGAGACCGATTCTCCTCTCTTGGATGAAATGGAAAAAGATGTCACCGTTAGCAGCAATATCACGGTTCCAGAGGACACAAGTCCATCAGCTGTTTCTACTGATAAGCCAACTACTGGGGATGGAATTATGGATATCGGTGTCACCGTCCAACCCCCAAGTTCCATTGAAATAATGGATATGAAAGTACCTTCAGCAGCTGCTGCTGATGACAAAACATCGACAGAACAAGAATCAAGTGGAGAAAATGAAGATGGAGAGTCCTCAAGAGTCCCTGGCGAAGGCAATTGTTTTGTCGAAGGAAAAACCTATAAAAATGGATCAAGCATTCCACCCACTACACCATGCCATATCGTTTGTGCCTGTCAAAATAGTATCGTTCATTGTCTTTTGGTTCATTGTAATCCACCACCCAGTGACACTGGAGACTGTAAACCCATTTATAAGCCTGGTGTATGTTGCCCAGAATATGATTGTGGTAAGTTTCTAACAAAATACCAGACTGTAATTTTTAAAACTGAATCCAAAAGAAAAATGTATGAAATAATGTTAAATTTAATTTATTCTAGACCAATCTGAGGTTCCAACAGTGACTGTGACTCCAGGTCCAGCTCTTGGTGTTAGCAATGATACCAACGTATTCACTGTGACCCCAGAAACTCCAATTTCTGAAATTACTGTATCTTCTCATGGAATGGATGGAAATTTCACAGACTCTATAACTACCTTCTCTCCTTCAGAATCCTCAAGCAGTTCATCGGAGACTTCTAACTCTGGATCTCAAGAAGATTCAAAAGACAATGCAGATACAAAACCAATTCATGATAGTTCTGAGGATACAGTTGAAGAGCCTTCATCCACACCATCATCTTCAACTACTACGGCAGCTTTAATGGGATCTGATACGGAATCATCATCTCAAGATCCTTCCAGCAGTTTGGAAGAATTTATAAATTCATTGAATGCTACTGGAGATGGTGTAATGTCAATTCTGGAGACTTCATCAGAATCATCACCATTACCTCCATCTGTGACATCTTCCTCATTGGCATCCGTGACACAAGATATTCTTAGTGGGAATCAATTCGAAATTGAAAATAACGGTTCAACCCCCCTTTCTCCTGGAAGTCATTATCCTGTAACAACAACAGCATCAATCACACCATCATCTGCCCCATGGCCTTATCCAACATCAACACCATCCCCCTCTAATGTCATGTCAACAGGGGCATGTCTCTTTGATGGACGAGTGTACATGTCTGCTCAACAGATTCCTCGTGATGACCCATGTGATTTTTGCTTCTGCTTTAGAGGTGACATCATATGCTTACAACAGAGCTGCCCACCACCAATCCCTGGTTGTTATGAAGAGCCAATTCCTGGCTTCTGTTGTCCACGATATGAATGCCCTGTAGGGAATGGAAATGTGACCACACAACCCCCATTATTTCCCCCATCATATTATCACAATCAGATTCTCAATGGTGTAGCAGCATCCGGTCAAAATACAGGAGCAATTGCACCAAATATGCCAACAGGACCAGGTTGTGAAATTCAAGGAGAGTATTATGAAAGTGGTCAAGTCATAACTTCTACATCTGGGCCTTGCTTAGAGTGCAGGTAAAAAATCATACATGGATAACATATTTCTACTAAAATATAAAATGCAAAAAATGAAAATTTTTTTGTTTAATTAGGTGCGGAGCAACAGGTATGATGGAATGTGATCCGAGAGAGTGTCAACCAGAACCTATGTTAAGAAAAATGATAGCAGCAATAACATCCAGATGAAATTCCCATCAACTGAGATAAAAATTAATAATAATGCAGCAATTAAGAGGGGAAGTAATATTAATTGGTTCTACAAGAGACAGACAGAAGCAGATTCACCAAATGTGTCCTCTTATAGTAATTATTTTGCAACTACTATAAATATATAATATAATTATGTAAAATTCACATCTGCAACAATTCATATTACAACTCGTATCCATCATCTGGCTGCATGCATGAGAATATCAAACTTTCAAGACTGTCATTTTAGCATTTCTGGTGCGGACGAGTAAAAATCCTAAAATATAAAATTTGAAGGATAATATAACAAATATACTGATGTGGATAGTAAGCAGTGAGTGTGGTCATTTAAATTTTGCTTTTATCAAATGAGAGGAAATTGTAATTTCAAAACACTAAAAAAGAATCGAAAACAAATAAGAGACGAAAAGAAGCCACCCCCACTGCTTATTGTCTATCTGTTATATTATCTCTGCGTTGTCACGCGTCGTCGTCATCGTTCTCGTAATTCCATGAGAAGCGTTATACGATACGACGGACACAAAAGTACCAGTGAGCTCTTCTCTCCATTTCTGTCAAAGGGTGCCATTCATTCCAAATTATGACTACAACAGTACGTGTGCTACACTAAATACCTTTATAATGTTTATAGCTTTTAAGAAACATTTTGTATATACATCGAATTAATTAGTCTCTGGGGATTGTATTTATTTTATATACGGTAAATGTGGGAAGTGGGGTTATTAGTAAAAAGGGGGTGATGCGGGTTATCATTACACAAGTCGTCGTTATCTTATGTAAAAGAGTTGATTGTTGAACAATATATAAATTCATGAATGTACTCATCTGTACTTTTATACTCCGGTGATCATGGAATTTGTTGTAAATCTATTATTATAATTATATAATTAATTATTATTCTTATTAATTACTATTAGTCACCACCACCACCACACCGGCCATTGATTGTGATGAGGGAGTGATAAGTAGTGTGTGATTTTAAAACTTATTCCTTTTAACGTTATTATGAATATTAAATGTGTAACGTTTTTAAAAATGCAATACAGTGCTCTCAACGTGTAACCTTTGTTGTTATTTTGTTACTACTATTATACTATATATATGATATGATATATGCGGTTACTTGTATTTTAGCAAACACATTACAATTATTTTCTACTACAAATCCGTGTTAAATCAAGTTTGTTGATAAATTTTAAATAAAAACAATACACAAAATTTTAACCATGATATTGACATTATTTGCGAGAAGCATCCTTATTTGGAACACTAATAATAAATTAATAACCAAAGAGAACTTCTTCTTTGAGACCATTGAATCTCAAAGTGTCTCCATTTTATCTGTCTTGATCCTTTAATCTGCATTAATCCTGGTTGTTGGGGTTATTATAACACTTATAGGCTACCGACATAGACAATTAGTTGCAAATAATTGTAGCTAAATGATTGGAGAGAGAGAGAGGGGGGGGGGTAAATCTCAATCGTAAAAGAGGTAAAGGATAATTATTATTTGAGCATGTTAAAAAAGATTTAAGTTTTGTTTTATGCTGTAGTAAATACTAGTAGTAGTTGTAGTGATATGATTATGCTTCCTGGTCACTCAGCAGTAGATACAGAGACCAGAATAAATAAAGAATGAAAGAGCTTTCATTTCCTCTCATCCGTATAGAACAGAGCACAAAATTACATAATCAAAGCCAACAAAAGTGCTCCATAATAATACTATGTACTGCTGTTCTTATATCTTAAGGAGAATTTAATCCCAATCTAATTATAATATTACACCCAAATGAATAGAAATAATATTACAAAAATTAAAATGAACGTGATTGAATTTACACAACTTTATGCATCCGGTATAGCAATGCACCTTTGTTATACGCTGAGCAGTGACCACTGACTTTTCTTAAATCAATTAGATCTGTCTATGCATATGTACAATACTATGTAGCAAGTGTTAAATCAGCAAAGAAATTGCAATTGATTTGAGGTGCGAAATAACAATGGCTTTAAATTTCCTTATAATATGTAACTCTTTATTGCACTCCTTCATCTTTATTATCGATATACAAAAATAGACTTTGACATTTTCTGAATGGACATGTCGCGAAGGAACCATTTGACTGGACATGATATACAGTATATATATAGATATAGTATATATAGAATATATCTCTTGGGCCACCACACATTCATTATGTATTTAGAAGTAATCGTTAATAACCATATAATTATTATACATTTATCCCTATTTTATGTAATGCTCAATCTATTGATATGAGACACTAGGCGAATATCACACGAGAACAACCAGTTGATAACCAAACCACGAAAACACTTATCTTTAGCTCTATATATAATAGTGATATACATCTAACAAATCATTTCTAAAACTGGTAGTAGTATAGTAAGTACTAAAATAGAAATTTGGCAATAAGAATTTCCGAATTTAGAGCTTAACTAAACTCATCTCATTTTAAACTCATTAACAACAATGTAAATTTATAATAATTATATATATGCCTAAATGTACCTGGACTATGACTCTTGACACTACTACGGATAGTTTAGTAAGAATGAAGGTAAATTTCTAATTAATTAATTCTCATATAACCATGAGTAAATTACAACATAAAAGGGACAATTTTGAAACAATTAATTTGCCTAATTTGAATAAAGATTTTCACAATCATTGGAAAAAAACTAAAATTAATTAAATTGTACAGTAATAAAACATAATGTGTTTTTCGACTCATCTTTGTTGATAAATGTATATATTATATACCTATGCATATATATATATATATATCCTGTTTGATAAAATTCTTTCATTATTTTATATAACTAAATCCAGACTTTTCTATAGGAAAAATAAATTTGTCTTTCTTTCTTGCTTATGTAACGTCGTGTATTGTATAGTAACATGTTTATAAAAACAGCGGAATTGACTTTTTAATGAGTCATTAAATCTCATATATATGTAGGTATACGTATATAGCTATTGTTTAACAAAGAGTAATGACATTATTGAGCTTGGTGTGTGTTGACCTCCTCTGCATATGGGGCAGGAGGAGTTGTCGCAGTATATATTATTGAAGATGGTCTACAGTAGTTACTGGATGCCTCAAATAATCATATTTAATTATAATATTTAATTAGCTATATATATACATACATATATATAGTAGTTGAAGGTGGCATAAAATATGTTTTTACTTATTTAACGTTTCCAAGCTTCTTCTCTTGGAGGTGGAGTCTCGTCATTGACACCGTATTTAATTCCTTCCAAAAGTCCTGTTCCAAATCCCTTGGTACCTTCAACAAGTCCTGAGAACAAATTACCCTTTGTTTTGGCAGCTTGAACAACTCCAGAAGCTAAAATCTCTTTAGTTCCAGACACCCAATCAACTGCAGTGCCAACGGTTTGGGAAACACGTCCACTAACGTCACCAAGAATATCGAATGCAAATGGCAAAGTTCCAGATAAACTGGTCTTGGCTGCAGCAAGGGACGCAACCAAATTCGACAATACATGCAAAAGTCCTCCTGTCACGTCACCCACGGTTTCCAGTAACTTTTTCAAAACAAGAGCTCCTGAGCGAACGGCCTATATTAAAAACAAGATTACAATATTTATACTATTTTTTAAAGAATCCGTCATTTCCGCATACTACACAGCCATTGTTTTCACTTCCACTACTTGCTATTAATGTTATATAAAAATATAGATTTGGGAAATACTTTGATCGCGACATGCTAATCGCCGGTGTGGAAATAAAAATCAAACAACATGTGATAAAAATGTTACCGTGTAGCTGCTTAACGCAAAACGCCTGCGGAATAGGCGTCAACGTTGTTTCTCAAGCATGGCAAAAGTAGTCAAGATAAATTTTATGCTCTGTAGTGGTCGCTCTCAATCTCTTAAACATGAGATTTGCTGAGACACATACATGAGATACATGTGTATGTGCTTATGAGATTCAAGTGACCATAAATAAATTATTCAGTATAAAGTCTCCCTCAAGTAATAAAATGGTACGATGTGTTGCTATCATCGTATCATGTCTACCTCGTTACCACTTTCGAATCTGCATTTTATTATTATTTCACATTTCATGGCTATGCAGTTAAAAGGCGTAGATTTATAATGTTGTTGGAAATGTGATTACAACATTACACAAGAAATTGAATTATTGGACTTACAACTGGGACACTTTTAGCAGCTTGTTGGGTAACACCAGCTGCTGCATCTGTGGTTTGAGCCAGCGTGTCCGCTGCACCAACTACCAATGGCTTAAGTAGAGATAACGCCAAATTGGGTAGACCAAGGATGAGTCTGATGAGTTGACCAAAGACGTTTCCGGTTGTACCTCCAACACTCTTCAGATTAGTTGCAATGACATCTCCAGGTCCAAGAGCATTTGGTCCATATGGAGGATCTCGATAAATGGCTGGATTTGGTTGATTTGAATATTCTACACCTTTCACTCCAACAGACTCCAGTTGATCTTTTTGACAGGGACAGTTCATGATTTTATCTAACATGGCATTTCCTGTCATAAAGTATTGTCGAGCAATTCTTGGAGAACTTGAAGTCACACTTGACTCTGATGATGCTGATGCAACTGGGGAAGGCCCTGTTGGCTTTGTTGAAGCAAGCTTTGAAGGAGCCGTTGATGATGGCTCACTTTTACTTCCCGATGATGAAGAAGCATCCGCAAAGTCATCTGGCAAATTCAAAGCTCGAAGTACGTCAACAATATCATCCTAAAATATACATGAAAAAGTTTCAATTACTACACACACACTATATGCATATTAAGACGCTACGGGGTAATAAATCAGGATGAATTTTATCATCAATCATGTAAGAACTGAAATCTTTGCGGATTAAAATTCTACACAACGCTCTCTTTCTATGAAACAATTTCGAGTGGACGACGAATACGCTACAACAGTCATATGCGATTTATAATTTGAGATGCCTGAGGATGCTAATTGTTGTTGGGTGTAGTATTATATAATAATAATGTTTATATTTCATTGTATTGTTATAAGTACGTGGTGGGGTCAAAACAAGGAAATGTGACTCATCTCTCACTATCTCTAGCTCTTCAATTATTATTACGTGTGTTCAATAATTGGATTATGACATGACGAGTAATAAAATCTTCCCAAATGAATATGACACAGTTCTAATCTGGTAAACCAGTTGTGCATTTAACAATTTAACGCAGCAGCAGCATCAGACTTTGTTCTTCTGTCAAGTTGTTCTGGTTTTGATACAAACACAGGAATATAATTCATCGTTTCCTTCTGCTTCCTTGTCATGCGTCTGCTCTTTATCCCTTATTAGTCTAATAATAATGGAAAAGGACAAGAAAAACTAAACAAATGTGATCTCACAATTATCAACTTTTTACGTTGACCATCCCTTATTTGTAGAACTAGATCAGCTTTTAATAATACCTTTCTTTGGTATACAATTTTATAACACGTATAATAAAAATTAAGTCTTCCTACTGGAATCTATCACCTGAATGGTAACGTTATTCTTATCAATTTTAAGAATGAATTTTACTAGAGCTATTTGTACATCAAATCAAACAACATTTTAATTTGTTATGCTTCAAATCAAAAAATATAATTTTCGTTATCTCTTTCGTGCAAAAGGCCATTTGATAATTTCATTGAGCACGGTCCCACACCTGAGACATATAACTTTAATAACATATCAACATCAAAGCTCAATCGACTTATTTTATTACTGAGAAATTCTGTAAAGCACTTAAATTAATGTTTGTATTTTCTGATGAAAAGAAAGAGCGAATAAGAATATTAAAACTAAATGAGATATTTGCATGAGCGAATGAATTGAAAAACACGAGCAGATTGTAAATTATAAAGCAAAATTTAATTTTAAGGATTCAGGACCCTCAATTATGGTCACAGATTATTAATATTGCGGCAGCGGCGGGTCCTCTAAGCTCTAATTGTCATTATAGTTTTCACAGCAACATTACCACAAAAAATTAATTGAAATTTATCTTTCTAAAAACATCAAGTCATTTTGCATTTATGGATTTTTCATAATATAGATACTATAGAGTTATTGTATCAGTTGCTCTATAGATATTTGGTATAGTATAGTGTGCAATCATTTGATTACATATTTACAATATACATGCAAGAATAATTAAGAGAACGAAGAAACATAATGTAATGCAAAACACTAGGGTTTTTTCATACGATGTGAACAATTCCAATTCTCATTTACTAAATCCATATGTAGGTAAAGGCCAATGAATTCTCTTCTGACTGTTGTTCTCCACAAATAATAATATTAAATTTTATGTTACACTAACTCATCAAAAAAGAGGAAAAATTAAATATCAAAGGGTACTGTTGGTTGGCGTGTTGTGTGATATGAACAAGGCAAGTCGACCGGATTGAGAAAGGACTTCGTGACTGATTTAACACAAGGATAACTGGTACTATATACTATAGTGTCACTTATTAATTCTTTTCTCATCAACAATCTATCATTTAGTCAGATCAGATGGAATATATTTATCACTTCTAATAGATAGGGTCAAGGGTCAATACCTGTCGCTCTTGTGCAGTTTGACTTGTCGTCGAGGATGATGAAGCCGTTGTAGATGATTCTTTCTTGGCAACAGAATCTCCAGCGGCTGCAGGAACAGAATCTTCAGCTCTACGAAGTCTTACTCCAAAATTGGATTCGGATTGAGACAAAAGGTCACTTCCTACATTTCTACTCTCAGAGTCAAAGGAGACTGGAATGGCTTGAATTGACCAGCAGCAGCTAAGTATCACCATCAAATGCATTACTTTCGGCAGTCTCATCTTCATTTTTCTGAAATAAAAATCAAACATGTATATTATGTCAACGATTGTCAGAAATTATGACAGCATTAATAAGGATTTCTCTCTTCTTCGTCTGTCATCCAGCATGACACAAACATGACACAAATGGTTAATGATCCAGTTGTGATAATTTTCATTGGTTAATTAAAGTGTTAATTGTATTCAGAAGAGAGAATAAAAACATTATTTTTCTTCTCTCCTTCTACACACAAGGCTCCTTCAAGTATCCAACTAATGAGTATTTGATTGCAAATTTTGATCACTCACCCCTGACCTTTAATAGAGGTTTTAAAGGTTACATTTTACTACAATGTACATATATGTAACATGCCTGTATACTAACTGCATATATGGACAAAACAATGGTGGGAAAAAAAGAGTATCGATGATGTAATTTATCAGTTCATAAAGTCACATAGATTTATAATGAAGGGAAGTTGCCTCATTGAATTTAAACCTTAAAAAGCAACGATGAATTATTTTAGCCTTTGTAGTCCCCGTAGTCAAGCAAAAACAGCACATATCATAATGCATCTATCTGCTCATCATTTTACTTATTTAGTTTTAACTATTATATATGTAATAACACCAGAGCATATATCTACCTATAATTAATGAGTTTTGAGACTGAGGTGAATTCTCACACTTGTTTTTAAATCACTTGACACAGTTTTCACTATCCTTTGCCCTGTTATATAGTTATTCGTTGTGTTGTATGTACTATGCTACACGGTTAAAAAGGGTCTTCTTCTCTATCTGATCAAATGAAGCGTAGAGAATAATATAATTTATTAAACGTTTCATTTCATTTTGCAAACCTTCTTCTTCTGGGGTCAACAGTATAAAGAAGAAAGTATTTTCATATAGTCTTTTCATGTTTTAAACATTGTTTATTATTGTGGGAGCTTGTGTCGGAACCTTTGCTTATATGGTACCCTTAATTAACCTTCTTGTGTTGAATGTAAGTTCTCATATCCTTAGCTGTATGTACCACATTATATCACATGGTTATGAAAAAAATCAACCAAAATATTATTATTTTTATATTCTGTGAATATTTTTATTTTGCTCATGATATAATCGTGTGACAAGATAAATATGTCTGAGACTTGAGTCATGGATTTTTCAATTATTTCATGGAAATTCTTATTCATTGTGAGACAGTGAGATATTACTCCTCGCATGGTTTATTAATGAAATTACTTAAGATGAAATGATTTTGGAAATGAAACTAATTGTAATTATAGTGGAGCAAATATTTTATAGTGTTCATTATAATGATGATG
>JAQFZB010000914.1:0-10025 GCA_034695165.1 Desoria trispinata | reverse complement strand
ATTTTTGTATAAATTTGTTAGACAGTGCAACTGTTCCCTTAAAAACGCAGAACCGCTGTCTATAAATTTGTAACATTTTTGTACAACCTTGAATCTAATTGAAATTAAACTGAACGAAAAGCATTGCGTATTGCTGACCGCTACGATGCTATGAAAGAAAAGGAAAAACTACCTGTTCTTTAAAAAGTGACATTCAATTTTTTTCTTGACACTGAAGTATTTATGCGTTTAAAACTTTATCAATTGCGTGACTCCTGAGATATTATACGTCAACCAGTTAGTGAATTATAGTATTTACAGATACACATTCATTTTTGGCATTTATAGAGTCTCGAGCTCTATGAATTGCTGTGCTATAAACTCCTGAATGGCAGTTTTATTTGTTTCCTTAATGGCTACTGACACATTGGAAATTGAATACTTCTTTTATATTTTAATCCCCAGATTCTTGCGTTTCATTTCTTTAGGATTGGACAGTGTCATGAATTTCTAGTTTTAAACTATGTATAATTTACTTTTTTAATTTTAAAAAGCTACAAATTCCAATTTCTTAATCTCCCTTCCAGGTGTAATTTTTAAATTTAAATTTTTTATTTTGTAATGTAATTGTCTGCTGTGGTATACTCATGCCATATTTCATCAAAATCGTAAATCGGAGGAAAAATGAGCGCACAATAATAAAAAGCAGATAATGCAGTTTATCCTGGTATCTATATCTTTGTGAGTTAGATCAGCCTATAAAGAGAATTTCAATCTGAGTTTATCTTTCATAGAAGAACGTGACTGAATAAGGTTTAAGCGAGCAATATGAGACGATAACCAATAGAATTTAAAGCCAAGCGTGGTTATATAATACTGGTTAGTGAAAACGGAAAGAATTTCTTCAAAAAGCCATTGTGGCACAAACAGTAACCATATAAAGGGTGATGATTTTGTCTCAAAGTATGTGTAAAAGAAGCCAGTGTTTCATAATAACCGAGATCTATCTGATTGTGAGATCTGAGTGTGCAGAGAATTTTGGAATTGCGCGTTTTGTATGAAAGCAATTTCGTTTCGGTACATTTGTACAATGGTATAACAAAAACGAATAAATTTATTTATTATTAGATTCGTGGTGAAAGCAGGATAATATGCATAGGAGTATGTTATTTAGTGTACATTATTGGGTTATTCAAAAAAAGTGTGAAGAAGATGGACTATTTTTAGGTTGTTGCAAAAAGAGGAAACTGTTAGGGGATGAGTCAAAATGCATGGGACTTATTCGATGCTGAAGGAAGTCTAAGATTTGAAGAGCTGGTCGTTTTGGAGTTTCCAAAAAAAAATTCTGAAGGGGCACTTCAAGAGATATTAAAGTCGTTATCTTCTCCCAGAAACATTATGGGACATAGATTCATGTAGAAAAGACATTGGTCGATGACAACGACGATGAAGTTTCTCCAGCCAACCGTCAATATTTCAAGGGTACTTGGAAATTTTTCCAAACTCAGCATCGGCACTATACTAATTCTACTCCAGCAAACTCATAAACTCACTGTTCCCAAATTCCCCGTGATCGGCATGTCCATCATTATTGCATCAAATGTGCATACATTTATACCTATAGTAAATAATTCTCACTCAGTTTTGAACTAAAAAAAACTCACTATTACCATAAAGTTACAATTGAACTTGCTGTACTCACACCTCTCGTCCTTAAACTCATCTTGGTGCAAATTTTTTGAAAAATTTGAGAGAGAAAAACATCTCTCCAGGCATTTTCACAGCAAACTTCTAAAAACCACTACAAAAGGTAAATGACTGTGAGAGAACTAATCAAGTCGTCACTCATAAAGTTTAAAGTTCTTTCGTAAAAAAAAGTCTAAACTTACTATATTTTGTTTTACATAATAAATTTAGTCTGCGAAACAAACCAAGAGATGCGTTTCATGGTTTTTTCAGTTCTTTATAGTACATATGAGTTCCTGTAATCACTTTCACTTAAATTGATCGTTTTTAAAGTATAGAATAAATGTCTGAAGTATAGAAAAAGAAAGATTATCAATTTTCAGTTAAAGTGGAAATTTCATAACACGGATTTTTTTTAATTAGATGTTGAACCAGTTGAATTATTTTGCAGAAGATAATAATACAACTACAGCAACCCTTTTCTACAGAAAATTTCAGGATGATTTGGTTGTTTTTCTTTTGAAATAGGTTTGTATTCATGCAGTATAGTGTCAGATGATTCTCGCCAACTTTTAAATCAGTTGCACATTGTTCTCTACATTTGTATCATTGGATGTCAACCTCTGTTGCTCGTGTACTTATTTAATATACGACAACGGAGCTATTTTCCGCCTCACAAAACCTGTATTACTTTCTCCTCGTGATGGTGGGAATTGATGCACAATGATGACGATGCTTTAAGAAACTTTTATTTTACAGATTTTGTATATATATAGCTACTTGTTTATTGTTTTGTACATTACCTTCCCTGTATTTGTAAGAATTTAACTCTTTAACTAATGAAGTTTTAAATCCGCAGTTGGATTTATTATTATGTTAAAATTTAATTCACATAATTGATTGAAAAGTTGATGTGATGTTTATACAAAGGATTTCCAGTGGATCATAAATACCAAATACCTACTATTTTGATTTCAATGTTAATCAATGATTTATTTCCCCATTTCATGACAATGTAATCCAAGTTGTGGTTCTGATTTATTCCTCATGTTAATGGTAAGAATAAATTCCTCATGGTCAGGCGTTATTTTAAATTTTGATTCTTATACTTTAACATATTATACTGAATGAAGAAAGCATTGTTGTTAAATTAAATTGTGAGAAGAATATCGTATTACGGGAACATTGCATTAAGATGACTTGAGTAAAATTGAATGTGGGAATGTCCTGATGCTGGGGGTGCTGGTGACGGTAGAAAATGTGCTTACATTTGGAAAAGTGAGACTAGTAGTAGTTGGTTAACACTTGGGGAACATATTGAGGTTTAGGATGGAGAAAGGTGACTATTGGGGTAGCTAGCATTTTACTCTCTGTTGTAAGACACTTGAGTGGAGAAGACAATAGCTGCAGAACCGTAGATGAGGATCTTGGACTACTTGCTGTAAATTGAGACAAGTAAGCGGACTCTCAACTTCTGCAACTCTAAAGTCTCAAATTGTATGAATTCTCATCACCATCATCAGTTTCAGTTCGTTTTTTACAAATAGGAGAACACAACAGAGACAGCATTATCAGTGATAGGTTGAAGTTGTCGTCTCGTCATCAGTCACATCACATCCTTCCAGTTTAATCCCCATCAACGAACTTATATAGTCAAAGCTCCACTTTCCTTTGGTCTCATTAACTCAAAAATCAGAAACGTTCTTTCCCATAATCTTCAAAAGAAGTCTGTCCTGCCCTAAACGTCTTCTCATCACCACAATCTTCCCCAAAGAATCGAGATTGTCTCTCTAATTTGAATCCCTGTAAGTAAAAGTCATCCTTATTCTCATATCACGCATTTTTTACAAAACCATTATCATTCCCTAGCAAAGATCTCCTGCTCCATCGTGTAGTCATTCTCCACTCTGATGCGAGATGTGATCTACACAGTATCTTTCCCTCGTGTCTCATTTTCAATTTTCAACAAAACGCATAGCCTGTAGAGAAATCTCAAAATTTGATGGTTTTCTCTCTCATTGTTGAGCAAATCAGAAGACTTGTTCAAAACACTTAAGATTAATTTCAACTCCGTCTGTGACATCTTCTGATTCTTTATCTTCTTGGTTTATTATTTAATTGAAGTGTCTTCTACAATTCTGCAAAACAAATAATCGACTATTAGTCTATTAAGAAATTGAATTTAAGTATATCACATCGAAGGACGACAAAATTGCAAAGTTTTCAAAAAATTGAAGATATATTCTCTAGAGATTTATTGTGAATTTAAAAAGATTTTTACACGAATATCTTATAAATCAAACAGTAGGCGACATTTGTATGGTTGAACTGAAAATAAAGCCAGGAACCGTCCAGGTGAAATCCATCTGATTTCTCTTCTTCTGGGAGGTATACTCCCTCTGAAAAGATGGAAAGTGAAACTATGAGTGGAATCCCTTTAATATGGGGACACATGAGACGAGAAAATCTCCAAATCACAAGTTGTTGCCAAAGCCATAGAATAGAAATAAATTATTAAGATATCGTGTGTTTGGACAGAGAGAGTTTCATTGAGTTTCAGTGAAAGTGCAGTAGAGGATGAAAATGAACTAGTTTTTGAGCCTTTGGGATTTCACTACAAGATCTGCAGTCACATTTCAATAAGATGTATTTTAGAGTAGCATCTTTAATGCTCCCCTATCGTGTATCTCTTCTTCCATTATTGCTGATCCTTTTCTGGAACATGATCAACCTTACTTCAGCAGCACAGTAAGTTAACCTATGAATCTGTTTGCTGTAAAATACTACACATAACAATCCCTTATTCCTACTCAATCTTTAAAGCCATGTCTTGTCAAAATTTTGGCAAAATTCTTCCATTCAAATGTACCTAATAATAATGTAATGTAGTCAATTCGGAAGCTAAATATTATGTAACGTTCTCTGTCACCTCACTCAGTTTAAATGTCCCATAAACTTTGGAACCCTTAAAGAAGTGCATTCAAAGTTTTATACTTAATATTTTATTGCCAAACTGGTCATGGAATATGTGGTCGTAATTTCATGTCACATTAGCTCACTGACTCCAATATGAAAAATGCACACTTTACGGAAGTAAAACTAAATCAATCTTTAGAAATTCACGTAGGTATATTGTCCGTTGTGGATCGTAATTATTTAATGCTTGTGCACTTGCCAATAAATATTCTCCAGTGAATGAACACTATACTATATGGATAATATTATCTGAAGCAAGAAAGACTGGAACGTTTTGTGAGACCTCTCAACTTTCAAAGCCATAAATCATTAGGCCTCACATTGCCCCACATTAATAAGGAATAAAGCGAACTTGTGTATTTTATTTCATTTCTGTCTGGAATTAAATTAAAAGTTTTCTTTGTGATGACGTCTAATAAAATACTATGATTTAAAATGAAATCAAAGTTTTGACGAAAATTGGATTGTAGAATGCATTTTCCCTTAATCACCATTCTTCTTCATTTACTATTTAATATATTTATATGTTTATAGTAGTATGGCTCTCTTTTAGAGGTAATTGGTATATAAATAAGATTTCATTCATCTCATTTAATTATCATTCATCAGTTCTGCAACCCTATAGAATTAATTAAATTACGGTAGCCACATATCTTTCAAGAGCTAATAAAAGGAGTAGAACAAATAATCTTAGAATAATATCTCTTGATGAAATTATTCGCAAAACTTCAGTGATAAATATCCTTCATCATGACACATCAAAGATCAAACTTCAACCACATCCGAAGTTGCTCTGGTATTAAAAAGTAGTTTCCAATTCACAAAAAAAGGACAACTTAACATGAATTTATGAAAGTAATATTTCAATTATAAATTATAACCAAACTTACAATTAGTTTACAGAAAAGTTTTAAATTATAAATAGGTATCCACTGATTTAATTTCAAGAATTCTCAAGAATCATACAAGAAAAGCAATTTGTAAACTTACACTTTGCTAAGTAGAAAATGAGCGATTATTTGTCATCAAACATTTGGAAAGTAATGCTTACAATTAGTATAGGAGTATACATTAGTATACATATATGTTTATGTTCCCATTATTATTAAAAAAATGAAAATCGGAAAAAGTAAAGAATTGAATAAAAGGGAGAAAGTTTGAATAGAACATACTTCTGCTGTTTGGACAGAATTGGACAAAGGTGAAAGTATTCATGTTTTTATAAACTTATTTATGACAAAAACCTTGTTGTTTGTCCCGTCTTCGTCAGTGAAGCATTTGAGTTTGAGTAGAAAATCATCAGAGAGAGTACTGTAAGTACACTAGTTCAAAATAGTACACAAAGCAGAAAGAGAAATCAGAGCTTTGCTGTACCCCAAAATAGGCTTTGTTCGAATTTCTACACAAACAACCACAAAACAACCTCATGGAAAATAAAAATTTGTGGTTGGGATTCCTTAGTGGGGTCGAGATGATTAAAACTAGACAACCACAATTCAAATTTAGGAGAACGCCGTTAAATCCCAGAAGAGAAACGTTGGTCATAAGTCCGCAACGCATACTACATTTATTTCCGTGCTTTAATAATCGGCTAATATCCCTTCACCTTTGAATTGAAGCAAAACCATTATGATAGTAGTCTGCTGTGCTTTTACTAATTTAATAGCATATATATCGTTTTATTTTTCATATTATTTCCCTGTTCATGGAATTTATTGTAAACATTCGAAATTTGATACCGCAGACAGGTGTGGAATATTAAACTGTTTCTTTAGCTTGCATATTAAGAAAAAATAATAACATTTCGTATTACAATAGTACAATTGTATATTTAAGACAATGTATGGCGATAAACAAAAAAATATTATACTTTGATTATTTGAGTTGGGAGGAAGTATATTTCGAGGTTCTGCATCTGATGTTTGGATGTTTTATGATTTCCTGACAGATTGTGTACCTTCGTTCCAACCGAAGGCTCTACAACAACACTGAAGCCTGAAGATTTGGAAATGCTCGAAGGAGAATCCAAACCCATGGCATTTTCAGATCTCATTCCAAATCCTAAATTGTATGACAAAATGAGACCTCCTAAAATTGGAGACAATCCTACAAAAGTTGGCTTTCATGTCACTGTTATGGGACTTGACTCTATCAACGAGTATTCCATGGTAAGGAATCATTTTAAATAGAACAACAGAATCCTTCAGAAACAATAAGTACGAAACGTTTCTTTACATTAAACACTATAAGAATACGATGGACTTGCAGTCTGTATGTCAGTAAATTTTTAAAATTCATTAAAATAATTTACAATTACTTTGAAATAATGATTTGTAAATTGAATTGCTTACCCAAAGTTATCAGCACTTGATAACAATTGAAATCTATTGAAATCTAATAGACATATGCAGCAGATATATTCTTTGCTCAGCGTTGGAGAGATCATCGTCTGAGACTGCCAGAGAACATGACTGATGAATATAGGTATGTTTATTTAATTTATGCTCCCACATATACATCCTAACACTATCAAATTGTTTTGAATGAAAGGGAAAGAAAATTCAATTTATAAAATATTTCACTCCTTTCTAAAGTTGCAAAGAAATAGCATGAACACAACATACAGAAAAGAGTTTGAATTTTGAATGAGTTACTTTCAGAAAACTTCAACTGTAAAACTGTCATGCATTTTAGTTCGAATACATATATTTTAAGGAGTCACATCTACAAAGCAAAATGAAAATACATTGAATAAGTCCCAAAGTTGTTTTATAAAACACTTTATGCTTTTACCCATAAGTCCTGGAAATACATAAAATCCACAATTTCTATAATACGAGTATTATATACTTACTATATACCTCTGTTTTGTTCTTTACAATTAACACTAATGAGCACAGTTTTGGTTTTGAAAGTTACCCAAATGACATAAGGTAGAAAACGTTAATAGGATAAGGAATTGTTTTTTTGATTCGGAAAGTGAAAACATTCTTCTCCGAAAATTCACCAGCTTACGATAATTAAATTATTTTGAGGATAGAAAATGTTCAAGTGGCAATTATATCAAGATGCCCAGCAGGGCACCCTTCGTTGTTGTAATGATTCGTCCATAAGTATGTAATTCATGTTTCAGATATTTTTATCTCTTTTTGCTCGAATTCTGTTAAGGACTCATAAATGCGTAGATACCGTAAGGTTTAACGCTATCACAAATAGGACGCACGAAATAAACTTTTTACTCATCTTTTTTGTGTTTGCTATGGTGTCAATTTAAAAATTACAAATGTTCACCAATCAAAAGCTGTAAATAAAACTAGGATTTTAATTTACTGAAGTTAATATTTCGGGTGATAATCCCACTAACCTGGCATTAATGCCTGAACTGAATCTGAATCTCTGGAGATAAACTTTTCGATTCAGAAAATACAAAACATGTATATAATTCAAAAACAGACAGACATACCTACGAACAGAAAGAGCAATCTAATGTGTATATATTTACATAAATAAAAGAAATGGGATATTATTCTGATTTTTCTGTAGATTGTTGGAAGTAGGATGGCTGCAAGAAATGTGGCGACCAGACTCATTTTTCAAAAATGCCAAAGCTGTAACGTTTCAAACAATGACGGTCCCAAATCATTACCTGTGGCTGTACAAAAATAAAAGCATTCTATATATGGTCAAGTACGTTTATTTAATTATTTAATGCAGTTATTAAATTGTTTAAAAATGTAACATGAATTGTATAATTGCAGGCTAACTTTAACGCTTTCATGTGCCATGAACTTTGCCCTTTATCCCCACGACACACAAGAATGTAAACTGCAAATGGAAAGTTGTAAGTAAAAGTAGAGAAAAGGTATGGAATGGGTATTATAATTAATTTTATGTTGCCAGTATCTCATACGACGGAAGATCTTGTCTTTGAATGGGAGGATGATTTACCCCTTGTTGTAGATGCAATCGAACTCCCACAATTACAACTTGTCAGTAATAAAACGGACGATTGCACGCAAGTATATTCCACAGGTAAATATGGAATATGGATTGAATGATAGTTGCATTATATATATATAAATCCAAATTTGCTATATGAAATTTAAGTTTTTATTCCTAGAGAAATTATTGGAAAATTTCAGGAAATTTTACTTGTTTGGAAGTTGTATTTGTTTTGAAGAGACGCTTAGGGTATTACCTGTTCCACACATACATTCCGACGTGTCTTATTGTTATAATGTCGGTAAGCATCAATAATTGAGTATTGTGGATTGCATATTATTGCAGAAAAGCAAATAAAAATGATTTGAAAATTATTTCTCATCATTTTAGTGGGTTTCCTTTTGGATTCAGCCAGAAGCAGCTCCAGCGAGGGTTACATTAGGAGTCACTTCACTTTTAACCCTTTCAACGCAGCACGCTAAATCCCAAGCTGCACTGCCCCCTGTTTCGTACTTAAAAGCCGTCGATTTATTTATGTCAGCTTGTACTCTGTAAGTCCCAATTTCTGGTAATAAATAGTTTATAAATGCTACTATATATTCAAATAAATTAAATACGAATTGGGTGATTAGATTTGTCTTTATGGCATTAATGGAGTACTGTCTTGTGAATATTGTGTTGGGTGATTCCTTTGATACTCGTGGTCGAACACCTTCACTAATTCCAGCGAAATCTACAAAGGAGAAAGTTTTCCAGTTGGCATCAAGAATGAGTTTTCGAGGATCTCAATCTCCGGTTAGTCTTTTGGTTCGAGTGACTTATGCTCAAAAATAAAGTTTTTGATTTCACATAAAATAGGAGCGTCACAGAATGTCGTCAATTCAAATTGGTCCAGCTTCAATGTCATCAATTAACCAAGTACCACCCCCACCCCCACCACCTGCTTCAAAACCTCCAGCAAATAATTGTACGAATGCTGAAAGACGAAGACGAGCTTTAGCAGTTGATAGATTCTCAAGAGTTGGATTTCCATTAACATTTGCTCTACTTAATGTTGTATATTGGATAACTTTTGCAGAGTATTTGTAATATCCATTTAAATAGTGCCAACACCTATAAATACGGTTCATGAATTTCAAAATCCCTATTACCTGTATGTAACAGGGTTGCAACAAATTATAGTCCCAGGATAGTAATAAATTTATTTATAACTTTAATGTCTAATCGATAAGCGTCTAAAAATTTAAATAATATATGCGTGCTAAACTCTGTTAAATTAATATTTATGTGGTTGATTCATTCAAGTTGCCAGTACCAGTCAGTCAAAATGGAAGTACAAGTATCTAAAAACTATTTGGAATGTTAAATAGTAACACTATAATGTTATAACAATATTCTTGATCAACCTCCTGACGGTGAAATTGGAATTCCATAAAAATATA
>JAQFZB010000913.1:0-10026 GCA_034695165.1 Desoria trispinata | reverse complement strand
CTAATTAACAACTATAAGCTAATCAAATTCATTGCTCTAAGCTAAAGCTTCTAAATTATAACTCTTTTAACTTGCCTTTTCTTTGACGTAATAATTAATTTTTTTCTAAACTCACCTACGTCGCCAGGATGTTGAGGCAAAGATGTTAAATTGGAGAACAATCCAATTTTAGCTCTATTTTGATAAATGTTATAAGCTGAAGATACAACGCGACATAAATTAGTGTTGTCCTTCTAAAGATTTTTATGTCATGGTTTACGTAGTGTAGTGTATAATCTCATTTATATTTCAATTGAATTCCTTTTTTATCGTTTACGATAAAATCATCTGTAGTTTAATGAGGTGAAGCTACCAATTTCGTCAGGATAAAAATTAAGTATCTCTCATAACGTCTCAAAAATAAATTAATCGGCTTGTCTTATTTTTTAGACTGTCACGTCGCGAATAACTTTTTCTGAAGAATAATTGTATTATTCAGTCGAATTCTCCGGAATTATATCGAATTTGATCGAGGTCACACAATCACACGTCGACGAATCCATAAATATCACAAACCATATGAATCATTCAATAGGATCTAACAAACTGAAAGAGTAAACTACTTTGAAAAGGAAGTTGAAGAGGATCAGCGATCAGCCTCTAAACCAAAAACTTCTACAGAAGTGTTATTCACTTAGATTTACCAAGAATAAGAGGCAAATAATATATTGTAGAAGTTCATGATGAGTTCCTTACATGTTCAGAGGCAAGACCCAAATGCAACACGGTATCTTCGTTCTTGAATGAGAGTGAGAGTAACACCCTTGGCTCAGGGATCAAGTCATACCTGCACCATCTACAGTGGTTTGCATCTCGGAATGATATTTCTGTAAAGATCAATTCATAAATATTTTAATAAATCAATAAAAATTAAAACCAAAATGTTGAATTCAGCTACTAATAGAAAAAAACGCTGTAATGTCATATTCGATATTGAGTTATAGATAGATTAACAAAAGTCTTATGCCTTGCCTTGTACCTTATCTGAACTGAATTTAAAAAAACGGACCCGATTTTAATGCACGAATATATGGCTTATTGTTTTTTTTTAATGTTTATATCAGGCCCCCCTCCCCCCCTCAGTTTGATGTACCGAACCTATATCCGCAATCCCTACAGTCTATGTATAGGAGTGCAATTCAAGAGATTCAGTATAGCCAACCCCACTCAGCCGGATATACGTATATCAACTTCACCCCCACCCACTGCTATACTGCTAAAGTCTATACATAAATAGGGGTCCAGCAAGTTGTCCAGAACTTCTACTAGGCAAGTACTACTTTACCACTTCTATGTACATTACTTAAATTAATAAACTTTCCAATATTTTATTATTACTGAATACTTAAAACGATGATTATTACTTTTTGACTTAGCTATTGATTATTGCCAATCAAGGAGGATTATTTAACGATTCAGGCCAATTCAGGGTTATTTTTGTTTGTTGAAGATAGATAAGATAGAAGATGATTCCAGTCAGAAGGAGGGAAGCAATGACACAATCGTCCTAAATCCAATTTATGAAATGACACAACACAAAGATGAATTGGATGTCGGATTGTAATTAATCGTATTGTAATATTTAATTAATTAAAATACAAATTCAATTATTAGAAATTTTAATTCAATTACTAGGAATTTTAGAATGGGAGTATTTATTTTTTGTTTACCAAAATTTAAAATTTGAATCCCGCAATTTGCTTTTTGCGAGAAAAGAGCGCTAATTTCATTAAATGAAAAATAAACAAAAACAAATATTTTCAACCTTCAAGAATTTTTGTAAAGAAATTGAAACTTTTCTAAAGACGATAAGAACTTATCGAATTTTTGAATACTTAAAGTCGGGTGAAGAAGATGAAGAAACCTGCTGTTGTGTGCGTATGGCCCAAAAAACAAGAATCTGGCAGACTAGTTGGTGTCGTTGAATTCTTTCTTCTGCTCAACTCACAGCTTCTCTCCAGTCCAGCAAAAGCAAAAAGGAAAAGAGATGTATTATTATTATGTTCTGCTGATGATAAAGTGTAAGCGAATAGAAGAAGAGAGAAAACAGTTTCATTCCATTCCAGCAGACTAGAGTTAAAGACTTTTAGTGTTTACATTAGAAAATTAGGATTCGCTTGCAGTCGTCTTTAAGTAAACATCTTGGTTTTGCTGTTGCTGAATCAGTACTATGCTAACCCGTAAGTTTTCATTCTACTTATAATATTTTTAGAATTTGCTTTAGTGCAGTAAAGTAAAAATTAATATTATAAATTTATTAATTGCAGGATAGGATACACATTTGTTAAATTATTTGGCTCAATCTTTTTGATCTCTCTGAACCTGAACTAACGCAGGATTACAGAATTGTTGGTTGTGGAACTCAACACCACGATTAACTCTGTTTATGTAGTCAACCAATATCCAGTTGTGGAAATGGCTCGGAAACGGAGAATAAAAATCAATAATATGATAAACACCCTGTAGCACATTCGAGGACGAAGACTCAATTTCTAATTTATCACACAAATTCTCAAGACTGCGTAATAATATTGTCTCAATGAAGATCACAAACCACTAGTTATATTTTGAATTATTATGGTTGTAAGATAAGACTGCCTGGGGTCAGATGTGTTCTTTGAATCTCTTTATAAGCAACGGATACATGCATTTTTGAAAGAAGTTTACGCTTATCTTAATTTTGACTGTTTATGAACTTTCGAAGTTCGACTATGTCAATCAGGATGGGATTAATGCCAATTCCCATACAGATTTTGATACTAATCGGTAAGATAAAAAAGATAAGCTAATCATTGATAAACATCCAAATGCACTATTTGTTACCGGAATCAATCTCAATTATTTTTATAGGAATTTTTATGAGTGTGAATTCTTTAAAATTTATACTTGAGCCAGAAGATACAGTCGTCCCTAAAGGTGCAAGTGTTGTTCTAAATTGTGCTGTTAGAGGTGATGGATTGCCTAGAATCTCATGGAAAAAGGACGGAGCTCTCTTATCATTCATTGGAGATACAAGAAGGTATGATTTCAATAAAAATAGAGATATAATTAACCTTCTCTGGATAGCCATATGGTAAATGTTTGTTATCGCTGGAAAAGTGCAAATTAAATTAATGTATGGTATGAATGATTTTCAAGCGGCAAGGAAGGAAATGAATATGAAAGGTTTGTAATTTAATTACAATACTTCGGTATTGTCTGTCAGTTACTACAAAAATTATCCAAATAACTTCTCAAATGGAGTATTTTAACATCAAGTAACATCTGTTTAATTCTCATATTGATTAATTTTGTATATAGATCAATTCTTGCTAACGGTTCCCTGCACATAACTTCACTTGTACGCACCAGAGAAACGCGACCTGAAGAGGGCATTTATCAATGTGTCGCAACTCTTGATGGAGTAGGATCTATCGTATCTCGATTTGCAAAAGTTCAGGCTGCATGTAAGACATACATTTATTTTACTATCTTTCGCAGTGAAATACAGATATTGTTATTTAATATATGCAATTTTGGGATTTTTGATTAGCTTTGTCAAGATTTGAAGAAGAACCTGAAGACATTAGTATAGCACTTGGACAAACTGCTAGATTTGGCTGTATTGCTCAAAGTGTACCATCCCCGAAAGCTTCCTGGTTCAAAGATAACCAACCATTAATATATGATGAAATTAGAATGAAAATTCTTCCATCTGGATCCCTTGAAATTACAAAAATTAAAGAAACCGACCAAGGAGTATATAAATGCAGCGTTACAAATCTAGATAAGCAACTTACAAGTGGAAGTGGGCGACTTGTGTTGAATTCTAATCCGGAGCGAGATTCAGCACCTTTATTTACTGCAGTTCCTAAAAGTCGAGTTGTGATTGCTTCAAATTCAGTGGTTTTGGAATGTTCTGCGGTGGCTCATCCACTTCCGAAAATATCTTGGCTGAAGGATGGCGTTACAATTGATCTTGAGTAAGTAAATAATTTTGATCAGCAACATGCGGTATAAAGATTAAAAGTCTATATATAATCCTCATTATTTTTAGGAGCAAGGATACAAAGTTTTCCATTGTTGGAGAAGGGAATTTGAAAATCTCAAATGTTGACGAAAACGATCGTGGTACGTATCTGTGTCGTGCTGAAAATCGAGAAGATTCTAAGGATGTCTCCGCAACAATTGATGTTCAAAGTAATGCACATTTGAGAATATAAAAATAATTAAAAGACTTTCTTTAAGCATTACAAAAATTTTAATCGCAGTTCCTCCAAAAGCCCTACCTGCCCCTACAAATTTTTATGCATACGAAAAAGAAGATGTAGAGCTTCCATGTAAGATATCTGGAAAACCTTTCCCAGTAATCCATTGGTACAAAAATAGTGAACGTATAATCGAGGGTGATTACTTTCAGGTATTTAAGTGTATTATTTTACTTGAATAAGCAGATTCAATAAGCAATTTATTTATTTTTAGATTGTTCACGGAAACAGTTTGAAAATCTTGGGATTAGTTGCCACTGATGCTGGAATGTATCAGTGTTTTGGATCTAATCCAGCTGGAAATGTTCAATCATCAGCTCATTTGCAAGTTCTTCGACAAGGTATTGTAAAGATTGTTCCATAAGGTTTTGTGTGCTGCTTAAGCGGATTCACGTTCATGTCTATTATGTTATGTGATTTTGTCTTGTGTATATTTTGTTATTATGTTTATGTTTGTGCGTGGTCTTATATTTTTTTGTTCTTTGTTTTGCTTTGCATTGGTGTTTATGTTGGGCGTAGGAGATGAAATGCCCGAATTGGAAATGATGATGGATTCTGAACCTGAACCCCCCATAATAGGTCAAATCCCACCAACATCTTCAACAGTAGATTTAGATGGACATTCTCCTTCCGGGGGTCCATCATCTCCAAGAGAAGTCTCAGCTGTATTGGTTTCCACAAGATTTGTAACTTTAACCTGGAAAACTCCAGTCTTGGTGAATGGGGATATAATTGCATATGCAATTTATTACAAAGAAATTGGTTCCGATCGAGAACGTGTTTTGAATACTACAAAAGGACGACTTGAAGAAGTTAATATTCAGGGATTGCAACCGAACAAAAAATACACTTTCAGGTGACTTATTTTAAAAGTTTTCAAAGTATATAGAATAGAAAATTACGTTCAAATTAAACTAAAATGTCAATACACTTTTTTAGAGTTGTTCCCTATAATGAAAAAGGACCAGGAATAAGTTCTCAAGAAATTATTGTGACCACTCAACAAGAACTTAACGTTCCTGGACCACCACACCAGCTAAAGCCTGTACTTGTTTCACCTAGTAGCATAAAAGTGACATGGATGCCACCGGAAGTTATGAATGGAAATATTCAAAGATACAAACTGTTCTATGTTGAAGCAAGCTCTAAGACAAGTGCATCTGGTGGAGTTAAACTTATTGAAGAGGAGGAAGAAACCGAAGAAGCAGATGACACGGAAATTGACGATTATCTCTTGCCAAATAATGGTGGCATGCAGTCAATGATAGTGAACATAAATGAAGCTTTTATTGACGATTTGAAAATATTCACGGAATATTACATTTGGGTTGTTGCTGTTAATCAGGTATTATTTCTAATAATCAAAAAGTATAATCATTACAGCAGTACTTTGAATGTTTTATCTCACAATTCCAATGTATTATTCTACCTACAGAATGGCCCTGGGTCAAGCTCAGAAGAAATTAAAGTTGTCACACTTTCGGATATACCAGCAGATACGCCACACAATGTTTCTGTTGAATCGGCTTCTTCAATCGTTAGTTAATTAAAATTTCATCGTTTGGTTATATTTTAAAGTAATGTATTTGTTACACTTTTATGCAGAGCATTGTCATTCGATGGGAACCACCACCAGCTGAATTCAGAAATGGCATCATTACAGGCTACAAAATTAAATATAAACAGAAGAAAAAACGAGCGGAAACGGTAACTACAGATGGAAATACTCTTTTCATTGTTCTGAATGAATTGGAGAGGGGAATGGAATATCAAATTAAACTGGCTGCCATTAATGTCAACGGTACTGGACCTTTTACAGAATGGATACCAGCAATGACATTTGAAAGAGATTTAGATGAAACAAAAGTACCAATGAAGCCGGTATCCTTGCAAGGTACTGAAAATCGACTAAATTATTAATTTATTGTTATATTTTATTTAACATAAAGGTATCTTGTTTTAGCTCAAGCTTCCTCAGACTCAATAACCATTTCATGGACTCCTCCACGAAATCAGAATATAATGGTTCGAGGCTACACAATAGGTATTTAAACTATATTCTAGGAATGGCGATTGTACTTATTAGTTTCATTAATTGATTTGTTGTTTTGCTAACGTAAATGTTATTTTGACGTATTTTAGGTTGGGGAAAAGGAATCCCGGATGTTTACACAAAACTTGTCGAAGGAAAACGTCGTGTATTTACAATTGAAGATTTGCAAGCCAATATAGACTATGTCATATCAGTGCGAGCTTTCAATCAAGTAGGAGACGGTGAACCAATATATGAGAATGTAAGAACAAGAACCAGCTCTGAGGAAGAATTTGGGGGAGGTCCTATGATGGCACAATTACCCCCACCAATTGGTCTTCGAGCAGTTATTTTATCATCAACTTCGGCCGTTTTATACTGGACGGATTCCTCATTATCAAGAACTCAGATTGCCACAGATAACCGACACTACGTCGTAAGATATTTACCAACAGAACAATCAGCAGTTGGCGTAGGTGGCAAGAAAATTCCCACAAGATTGGTCAACACAACACAAATGAATACAATTTTGGATGATCTTCGACCTGGAACCCAATATGAGTTTAGTGTAAAAGTTGTGAAAAATCGATTGTCTTCTGAATGGAGTTTAGTGGCTATAAATACAACTTTTAGTCTTGCACTGTTAGCACCACCACAAGATTTGACATTGCTTTCATTCACAGCGTAAGTTAACTTAAAGTAGAACGTCAATTTAAATCTGCCAATTTTATATTATAATTGTTTTCAAATTTCACAGTTCTGACGGAACATCCAGCGTTGTTCTTAATTGGCAACCCCCAAAAATGACTGGAGAGGATGAAATAAAAGGATATGTTGTCTTTTACACAACAAAACCCTCGTTGAAAGAATGGGTAGAAGAATCAATTCCAGATGATGTTCTAACTCATCGTGTACAAGGCTTGACGCCGGATACAAACTATTACTTTAGAATGGCGGCTAAATATCCAAAAGGTTTAGGTCTTTACACTGACATCAAATCCTCTGCTACTCCACCATCAAAGTCAATTTACGGAACTGGTTTAGGTGGAAATGTTGGCAACAAATTTTATGGTAATAATGATCGCATAAACTATTTCAAAATTAGTAATATGGACTTTATTATAATTCTATAATATAATTCTGACTTTTACTTTCCAGATGTTGATATTCGACCACAGGATATAGTACTTTACGTCCTCATAGGTCTATCGATCTTATTGGCTCTCGCGAGTATCCTACTTTGCATTTATTACAGGAGGAAAGGTGCCATCATTGATTCCCCGAATAAAAACTCACTCAAGTATGTTTTATTCATAGAAAATGCCAACAAAGTTTAATAATATGAATTTCCTAAAGTAATATTACATATGTTGATTTAATACTTTTATAGAAAAAATCGAAAACCAGAGCTAAAGCCTCCAGATTTATGGATTCACCATGATCACATGGAGCTGAAGAATGTTGAAAAAGGTGCTCGCCATACTGAAAGTCTGATAAGCCCCTCCAGTCGGGGCTCCAGAGAATATACAGATCTAGATGAAAAGCACCCCCTGCAATGTAATACGAATTCTTTGGATAAGAAACACTTTTTATCTTCGTACATTGCAAGCGATGGAAGGAATACTTTGAACAGCCGAAGTTTAAAGTCACAATTGTTAAGCGACAGCTCAGGAATGAGCGATGGAGGACCTAAAACATATGAAACAACAGCTAGTGGATCTTCTACTGCATCAAGCCAGAATAATTTACATGCAATGGCTCAATATAGGTAATACAATTATTACTACAATTTCTGATTTCCTTATGCCTTCTCTTTAATAATATAAAAATAATTTTTACCATTTAAAATCTATAGTGCCACATCTGAATATGGTACACAATCTGGTGGAAGTACATTGGGTACCCTAAATCGTCGAACATTGAGTGGTGGGGTTGGGAATCTAAAAAGTTTCTCTGTTCCCACACCACCAACATCGGGTTTCCATCATCAACCTCCTACTCCACAGAATAAAAGTAATTATTACAATATTCTGCTGTTTTTTTAATCTAAATAGTTGTTTAATGAGAATATCTATTATCATTTCAGTGATGAATATCCGTCCTATGGGTGGAGGTGTTGTTGGAATTCATCCAAACGATTCCGTACAACGTTCCCCTGTGAAAAGAGTCTCAACATCTCAACTACCAATGGTCGTTGGATTTTCTAAGTCAATGAGTCCAAAAGGAGAATCATCAGGTGAAAATTCTCCTGTTCAAAAATGCTACAGCACAGAAGAGCTTAGCCAAGAGATCTCAAATTTAGAAGGATTAATGAAAGACCTTAATGCAATTACTGCCTCAGAGTTCCAATGTTAAAAAATTAATCTCCACAGCAGAAGAAATGGGAGTCTCATGTAATAAAATATACTCAGGATTACAACTTATTAGATTGTAGATAAAATATCTAGATTATACTTTCAATCTAGAAGATTGTCCGCATTGTTTTCCTACTACTTTAGATTTAGTACATTTCCCGTTGTTCGTCCAGTCCAATTGATGTATTTACATTTTAACTTAGAATTTAGATATTATTCTACGGTGTTCATTCTTATCCTCGTGATGTAACTGTATTAGATTTTTATAGACTTTTGTGACATTTTAAAATGTTTTATACTACTCTGTAATCTCCATAAGCCATAAGTCATGCACAATAATATTACACTGTTGCTGGAGATAACGATTGTAATTTAAAACACGTTTTGTATTACAAACTTGCATTTATAGATCTGATATTTAATGATAACTGCGTCGTTACTGTTATATATATATATATATATCGTTTATATAAAACAACTCTTTTTATTTAGTGTAATTTTTTACACCATCAGATTTTATCTCAATAAAAACAATTATGAAAACATTACATTACATCCATATAATTCCTTATCATACTGAATTACATTATTACATGCATAAGAAAATAAGTACAAAATACAAAATCCACTTTGTTTATCTAAAGAACATAGTATGTGACCATTTTACATGCTTAAATAAAATGTCAATAATGTGAAGGATTGTGTAATTTATGTTGAACTTTAAAGAATTCAACCTTGATGTTATTTTCAACCGGAACCATTTATTAGAATACGTGGTATAGAATAGAACAGGATTCAAGATGTATAAAAAATCCCATAAAATTTTCACTGTATTATTATTGTGTGACATTTTATCCATTTCATTAGCATTTCAGTTGAGTCCAGTTCACTTAAATAAGTGTTAAATGCAATACGACGAAGAGTTAAGAAAATGCAATTTGCAACTGATCAAAAACATAAAATAAAAGTTGTCCACATTTATTGGGCGATTCCTTACATTCTACACTGTTCATATAAGGGTATTGAATGTAATTTAAATATGGGCAAATCCGTGTTTCCATTTTATGACCGTGTCCAATCCAAATCCAACCAAAATCTCAAACCCTGATATTATAATCTCAATGAACTTTTAAGTTTTAAGCAAACGGAGAAACGAATCGTTAAATAAATTTTTATTTTATAGAGAAAAAAAACATCTTAATCCTTTTCATCTTGATAACGAAAGAAAAAGGGTGAAAATATATCAATTACCGCATGAATCATGGTTCATGATGGATGAAATCTAACGGAAGCCATATTTCAATTTTATCTTGGTTTCTATTATTTGTGAAATTTAATGCAATGTGAATGTTTA
>JAQFZB010000912.1:0-10035 GCA_034695165.1 Desoria trispinata | reverse complement strand
TGTGGGAGAACCGGAGCTGGGAAGACGTCTATAATTGCAGCCTTGTTGCGTTTATATCCAATAGACCAAGGAAAAATTCTCATTGACAACGTAGATATTGACAAAATATCACTAAAACGATTACGTAGTGTTATTGGTGTCATACCTCAAGATCCTGTATTGTTCCGGGGGACATTACGGTGCCCACATTTTTTATCCATATGTAATGTAAATTATTTATTTTAAACGATAAATCTTTGATATAGGTACAATTTGGATCCGTTTGACGAACACACTGATGCAGATCTATGGACAGCACTTGAGAAATCTCATGTCAAACAAAAAGTATGACATCATCATTTTCAAAGTTTATAATTTATAACCCTAAAATTTCAATTTTTGTCAATTTCCAATATTAGATTGAAAAAGAAGAGAAAAAGTTGCTCATGCAGGTTTCTTCAGACGGAGATAATTTTTCTGTTGGAGAGAAACAGCTTATCTGCCTTTCTAGAGCGTTGCTCCGAAAGAATAAAGTAAGGACAGTAATTTCATTACAAATACACCTATTTGAATTGATCAGCTTAAAAAATTGATTTTAATTATTTGATATGCAGATATTACTTCTGGACGAAGCCACCGCTTCCCTTGACGTGAAAACGGACTTTTTAATTCAAGAAACGATTCGGAAATCCTTTGCCGATTGTACAGTAATTACGATAGCACACAGGTTGAATACTGTTACGAATTACAATCGCATTTTAGTCATGGACCAAGGAAAGGTGATCGAGATGGACACTCCATCGAAACTCATGGAGAATGAGGAATCTCTTTTCTACAAAATGATGGCAGCGTCTGGAATAACAACTTTGGACCAATTACAATAATATTTAATTTACCTACATGACATTATCTACAGAGTGCCAGTCCGTTTTTACTTAAGTTTGTCAAACATAATTGTAATTTTGTACAAATAATGGGTTATCAGTATATTCTGTAAAAAATTGTTATTTCGGTTTTATTATTATTAATTATAATGTTATACTACATTTATTGAAGAAATTACAGTAAGCTTTTTTATTACAAAAACTCTTTTATACATTCATTGTCGTCAATACTTTCATGGTATTTCAAATGTTGCATGATGATTATCCATTTTACTGAAACCAAGATTTAATGGAGTCTGTCTTTGCATAACTCAATGAATATTGGTCATGAAATATATCCTCTTACTTCACTTCGGTACACCGGTCGCATGTCGTCATGCAACGACAAGGGTTATATGGCCCTGGTTAAGCTAACTGAGCCTATTCCTACGGAAGAACTTTCTCTTGTAAAATGTCCGAAGACAAACGCCATTCCCAATCTCTGCTACCTTCCAATGTTGGACATAGAACGTCCTCATCAGGACATAAATCCCGTCGTAGGAGTCATCATCATCACAGGAGAACGGGAGTCGTTTCAAATGACATGGAGCAGTCGTTACCAACCCAAGATACGCCTGCAGAAGCTTTGACCTATTTGAACAACACCAATGCTAAGGCTAAACCCGTGAAGAATATTCTTAAGAATGGAGAAAGAGGACTTCAAGTTAATATTCGCCCTTCCTCTGAGGATCGTCGTGATGAAAAGCCTATCCTTGTTACTTTTACGGAACAGCATATTTCCGATTGGAGAGATCCGGAATTTTTTATGACAATTGAACGAGATTTCTCAGGGAAATTTACTCATCCTACAAATATTCGCTTCCAAAGTACATTTCCGCTGGAATTGAAAGGCGCTGTAATGAAAACTATATTCGTCTATTTTTGTTTAAAATTGTTTTTCTAAATTGAAATAGTTGTGCAGGTAGATGAATCCGTATTTGTAAACACAATGAATACAATCAATGAGGTTTTCGCCAAAGGAGAAGCCATGACTTGTGGAAATGTTATGATTAGCATTGGAGCTTGTCTAACATGTCAACTTATTCATATGTGTTGGACCCCTCCTCTGGATAAGGTAGGATATGTGATAAGTGAATGTAATTTCGAAACGTGATAATGCTTCCGTATTTCGTAATATTTATAGGCAAATGAAAAGGTCCAAGAATTTCTATACAAAGAAAACGATATGATTTATCATCCTATTGGATTGCATATCGCGCATCCAATGGCAAGAGGACTTAGACGGGTAATAAATTGAAAACTAGAATATGAAATTATAAATTAACTAATTGTATTGTTAATATGTTGCTAGATAATCATAAGAAGCATTTTAAATTATGGTCTTTATGATACAAAAACTGGAGAGGAGGATAATAATAACAATAAGTAAATTAAAGTTGGCATAATGTTAATCGAATTAAAAACGAACTTGTTGCTTCTTCAATCCCAATTTAATTCATCTTCAATATAATTATAAGTATTTGTACGAAAATCATGTTATATAGTGCTGCTTTCAATTTTCTTATATACTCGACTGTTTTGAAATTCCAATTTAAATATACGTAGCCATATCTGATTGATGAACTGGAGGCAGAAGAGACAATCTTTTTCCACATAAGCTGTAAATGTATTAGGAAAATCATTTATAATTTCTTTAATACACAAGGAAGAGCCAAACAAAGATTTACAAAAAACGTACTCCATAAGACCCTTAATGATACCAGGGACTTTATCATCGGGGGCAGCAACAGCACAAGTTGTCGCATTGATAAATAAATGCTGGAAATATTTTTTCGTTATCCCCTTAACTTCAAACATGGTCACTTCCATTATCTTTTTCATGACACTCCTTGAGAACTCTTCTGGAACTATAAAAATCAATTAATATTAGCATTAACTATATTGCAACTGGAAGAAAATGTTGTATCTGATCAGCAATTCAGTACCTTGATGATAGTAATCCAACAAAGATGAAGTAGCCAATGACCTAGGTGTATTTTCCTTTTCAATGAGTTCAAAAATTGCACTACTTTTTGCGGACTGAAGGAGTGCATCATTCCACAGACTCTCTTCGCCGAAATGTTCCAAAACTGAGGAGAAAGCGCCTCCATATGCGGCGACTAAATCATTAGCTCCACTTATTTCAAAGTATAACATTCCTTCTTGTGGTCGCAGATACATGGAGTATGAACTGGCATATCCAGTACCTTTTATCTCCTGAAAGTAATTTAATTTATTAGATTACATATTGATAAGATGAAAGCCTGTTACGGTCCTTATTCTAACCTTATAGAAAGGTCCTTCATGTTGACAGAAATAAGAGATTGCCGTAAGAAGGATGGGATACTCTGGATCATTATAATCATTTATGGCAGGGCATACTTGAACAAGATAAGAACCTTCATCAGAATGCATTCTCAGGATTTGTTCATTTGAACACTTTGTGATACAAGGAACACTTTTCATCCAAGACGAATCAGGATCTGATGCCAATCTCCTTGTAGGATAACCCCAATGCCATCCTGTGTAATCAAATGTTCTTCGGAGGAGTTGGGAAATTGCGTCACGTACTTCCGGTTTATCCGTCAAATAAAATCTGTGAAAAGTTATTAAAAAATTAACAGCTAATAATTCATACTTTTTTTGAAATTCATTTCGTTGAAATTCAGATGCACTTTACTCCATTTTAGGAAGTGAAGTTGCGACATGAACGGTTGTATTCTCTGGTCGTAAAATAACCATTCTAATACTCTCAAGCATTTTGGCAACTTTTTTGAAGCTCTTTGGTAATTCCTGAGCAATTCTTTCCAAAAATCCTTGTTGCCGGATTAAACTCATTGCTTTCACATTGCTGTTCATTTGATACAAAGATTCGGAAATCATTGCGGAAGTCATTGTTCTGCCGTGATTCTTTAAATGATTTACTTCAGATGCCAGCCGTTGGGCTACTTTCTTTAATCTTTCTGGTTGCCATTTTGTATTCCATAGAAGCAATTGCATCCATTCAAATCCTTCTTTCACCTAAAAACAAGTTTTGTAAAGTAAAGAACATTCATCATTACAAACAGAAGAAACCTTTTTCATTTCCATTTGAAACTTCACAGCAAAAAGATGAGAAAATGATCCACAAGAGAATCGTGTTCCAACCTCTGGATCCCAATCTATTCCAACTGAAGTTTGATATGACAGAACATCACGAGAAAGACCCGATATCATTTGCTCATAAGTGAAGAAACGTTGTGCATTATCAACATAAGGGGATTCCAAAAGAGCTTCACCGAATAATACCAGATATTTTCGTTCTTCTAGAGTCAATTCTGAAGTATCCATTAGGACAGTGAGATAAACGTAGGATGTATTAATGTCATCCAGGAAGAGATTGCATAATGTATCTGAAGCCCAATCTGGATTCGCTTGACGTTCAATACCCAAAAAACCTACATTTAATTGAAAGTTCCATTGAATTTGCAACAATTTCTGCAGATTTATTTCCCTTACCAATTGATTCAATATCTGGGGTGTTGACAAAATTTAAAAGATGTTCTGGTGGTTCTCTGGATTGTATTTTCATTGCGGCTTTAACCCTATGTGCCATTTTCTTTCTTCCTGAATCTCCCAATTTTTCCAAAATAGATTCATGACGTTCCTGTTCTTCTTTATGGTACTGGTCCACAATATCTGCACTTGGCATTACATAAACTGTTGCCCACTTTTGATCCAGGAGAATCTTAATTAAACGTAACCAGAACGTTTCCGGCTAAAATAGATTTTGTTTTTAAAGTAATTCGTTCATTGATTTGATGTAATATTCGATGTTACTCATTGGGAAATAGCTTACCTGATTTTTGAACTGATCAATAGTATAAGCGTGATTAATCCTACGATCAAAAATCAACTCACTCCCTTTGAAAGCATAAAGAACATCTGAAATTACTGCATGAGCGATTGTACTGGCTCCAAAATTCTCCATAACACTTAGAGCTTGTTCGTAACAATGTGAGACAATGTATTCCATTCTTTCTGCATCAAACTCAGTCAATTGTCGTTCAAATACTTGTCGTAATATTCCTGGAACAGATTCTTGTCTTGAGGAAGGTACATTCTCGAAATTGAAGCAATAAACCGTTTGAATGTGATGGAGCTGTGTCAAATGAACCTCTGATGCTGAAGGATCCTCCTGCGTCATCATATCAATTTAACATTTCATTAATTAATACAATGTCGCAAATATTTCAATTCAAATGACATACTCCTCCCATGAACTCCAACTTGACAGGAGAAACTGGCGAATCTATCATATATTGAAAAAGAATGTCCATTCCGACTGAGAGTGTGACATCTTCGGTGACAGAGGAACCCACCATTGCGACTTTGACGTGTGATTCTCCCTCAGTCTCCGAAGGATAGTAAACAGTAGTTTCAATTTCATCTTGTATAGTGACAGGTGGTTCTGACATCCATGGATTAGTCCAATCTTCCGGTATGAATTTCCCATGGTGTAGAACGGACATGTATGGATTTATCACCTAATTTAATGAAACAAATCATATCGCATTTGCTTATTAATAATTAATTTTTAGAATAACAAACTTCAAAAAGTTCATCTTTCTCCACATCTCCACAAATTATTAGACAACAATTCTTTGGATGGTAGAACTTTTTGTGAAAGTCTCGTACAGCACCCAAAGAGCAATTTTCTCTCATTTCTTTGGCATCCCCTCCGTAATTATAAAAGTAACCACTATCTGGGCCATAAATCTCTTTATGAAGTGCCCACTTTCCTTGTTCAAGGGGGTCGTGTTGAACGCTTTGCATCTCTGCGTAGCATACTCCTGCATCATGACCATCTTTATTGATATGATGTACTTCTGTCAAATAGCCCGATTCATCTGCAGATTCATAAAGATTAATTATTCGTATGGTTGTTTAAGTAAACATTTTTGCTGTCAATATCATACTTAAAATTGGGAAAAACATGTGATCCATGTAAATGGGTAGAAGTTGGAGAAATCCTTGTTTCCCAGCCGTCGTTATTGTGTAACATGCATGATCGCTATCAATCCAAGAGTCTGAACCACTTGCGAAGCATTTGCTTGCTAATCGTTCTAGAATTCCGGGATGTGGGAATCGCTTACTTCCAAGATATACCATGTGCTGAACAATGTGAGGAAGACCCCAATCCTCGGTACATTTGTGGGCTAAAATAATAATAAAACTGGTTTGTATATTATAACGACAATGACACTTTTATAAAAATTCTCACGGAAAATAAGGTAAGCATGAACAGTTGGGGAATCCAATTTAGCATGAACAAGTTGCATGCCAGTGGCACCATGATGATACTTGACGACATCGTAGAGATCATTTGCACGTATGGATGCCTTAACTTCCCAATCATTAATTTGGACTTTCTGAGCGGTATTTGACGCTTCAGCTTCCAGTTCTTCGGCTGTAAAAAGATGGAACTTTTTCCTCGATGCGAATGTTGACGCCCCGGATTTCTAAATGACATGTGAGCAATTGATTTGATGTTGATTTAAAAAGTCTAAATATAAATACAATCAATTAATCTTACAGATGGAACATTAGCTTCGGCGTTCCCCAACCCAGTAAGTGTAGGATTCAATTCAGGATCTAAGGGTTGAAGGACGGTATGATGCAGGTGAACTTTCGATCCAGCACTGATCATATCAGCTTGGGCTCTGACGGCCATGGAGTGTCTAAGTGACGCCATGCGATTTAATTGATGTTGTGTTTTTAAAGTTTCCAGCTCAAGCATTGATGGACTCACAGCTTGCATTTTCAGAACAGAGAGTTGACCTAAAATGCCAAGATATTAAACATTTGTAAAGTTCTCTGAGAACGAAGATTCGATAAATGAAATTTGGCCCCCAAACCTGTTTCATCATCCATGAGTAAATGAGAAGGAGCTTTACTAAGTTCTGGAAGTGTATCGACAACTGGAGTGAGAATGGTCGCACCAACATTTCCAGGAATAGTTATAGCTTTAGACAGTTGACTTTGAACAGAGGGGTCAGCTTGTAGCATATGGGTTTCACTCTGAGCAATCCCTGAACCTTTTTTAACTGGCATAAGGACCGTGGTGCTGGGAGCTACTGCTCCTTTAACAGACTTCCGATTCTTATGATTCGTCTTCGATTTCGTCTCTGTTGAGGTCATGGATTTCCTTACCGATGGGGGCACAGGGCCTGCGCTGGCCTGGAAGGATTTTCGGGTTGCCATTTTCAATAATTATACAAAACATAAAAAGATATTTTGAGGCTTTTCTGTCAAAAATTAAGTAACTTATATTCTTTCAAGTTCC
Organism: Desoria trispinata; assembly: GCA_034695165.1. Lineage (NCBI taxonomy): Eukaryota > Metazoa > Arthropoda > Collembola > Entomobryomorpha > Isotomidae > Desoria > Desoria trispinata. The sequence goes on along the minus strand of JAQFZB010000912.1, from coordinate 2,808 downwards.
CGATTTTCTTTGAATTATCAGTTTTGTAAAACTTCTTTTCCTCCAAGAAGGAGTTGTTAAGGGAGAATTGGCAAATCCAGTGCTCTTTATCTGCTGCAAGGTTTGATCTGCTGAAACGGTTGATGCTGGCATGATCGCTTTGTAGAATTTTGATACCAATAAAATAACCCAATCATGTCGACCAGCGATACGAAGCTCTTGAAGAAATTTTCAAAGCCAAAAATCGAGAATTCAAAAGAACCTAATACGAATAATAAAAATACAAATGTCAAGAAGAGATCAAAGCCATCAGAGGGAAAATCAGGAAAGGCGAAAGTGACTCCTTCAAGAGGTTCACATAATTCTTCCGTAGTACAAACTTTGCTTCCAGATCCAGCTAAATTTCCAAATGCTCCTGAAATATCCCACTTGCAAATTGAAAGATCTAAATTAGCGCCCACAGATCCATCAACGTTAGTTAAATACACTTTTGTTGATTGCATATACTTTTGTTTAAAAATAATTCTCATTAAAAGTAAGCGTCCTTCTGAAGTTGAAGAGGAGGAAACAAATTGTTTCTGGAGATGTGTTGATTGTTTTGATAATTTTCTGGATAAATTGAGAAACCTTAAGCGCCCAGAAGATTCCCAAGAGCTAGATGATTTAGACCCGTATGTACACTTAATGTAAATTAGATATCTCAGGAGGTCAAATCAGGGCAATGTTATTTTTTAAGGGTGGAGCCAAGAACTTCTCATAGTCTGGAATATATTCGACAGCTTGCGGATGTAAAACATCACACTGGATCCATCGGTAGAAAAGCAATGGTTGGTATCACTTACAACTATTGCGTAAAGGGTTAATCCTAAAATTAAATATTTACTTATAGCTCCAAGACAAAGAGAAGAATCCAGCCAGTCTTTTGAAAAAAAGAGGATACAAAGCAAATCTTGATGGACTAATACATTTACACCAGGCAAATTATTTATACAAACAAATTATTCTTATTCTTACGTTCAGCAGATATGCTGAGAAGCCTTTAGGTAAGTATTTGAAATAAAATGATTATTTTTTGATGCTTGTAGCTTTTACAAAGTGAATCTTGTTATGATCCATAGATAACTATGAATTGGAACTCACAAATTCAAGAACAGTTTTGGGTTCATATATGTGGCTGTCAACATATATTTTGCAGCAGATGCAATATGATTACGACGTTACAACGGCAGGTTATCCGGCAAATGAAGCACAAGACATTGTTCGTTCCATGGAGGCAATTGTCGCCCAATCAATATACGCTTGGAATGCTATCATAAGAACAATTGAGAATGTGGAACAAATTCATCACAAAGTACACAAGATATTTGCATCCATCTCGTCAATGATTTCTGTTGATAAAAAAGATGTGCACGAGGAACGTCATATCAAAATTCACAAGTCTGTTTTTTAATAATCATGATTACTAATTTGATCTTATAAATAATTATGGTGGAATGTAATTGATTACAGAAAATTTGAACGGAGAAAGGAACAATTGCAAAATTTGAAACTAGCAGAACATCCAAAGCCACAGGATTTTACTAAATTCAGTGTGTCACCTCTGCGTATTCTTATCAAAGATGAACGTTCGTCCGATTCCAGTTGGCGTGGTAAGCTCTTTCTTTTAGATGTGTGTGGCTTTGGTGGTCACTTTGAATGCACTTTTAAAACTATTGTAGGATTCGACATGTTGACCTCAGAAACAAAATTTCACATGATACAAATGTTGCTGCACGATGTAATAGCAATCCTTCACGCTGTAACTGATCAATTACATAAAATAGACGAAAATATACGCATGAAAAATCCACATGGGAAAATGCAACATTCTATAGTATGCTTTGAAGATGGAATAGTCAGCATGGGAAAATATTTGGAGCAAATAAATGATCACCCATGGACTCATGCGGATATTAATGATTTCATAGAAGGTAGTGTATTTGCATTGTTAAATTCAATTGTCGTTAAACACTTGACTTGATGTCTCCTATTTCAAAAGCAGTGGAAATGATAACAATGGATAATTTAGACTTAATAACTGTTGCAACAGCCACAATGCGAACATTATTGCATGACGCTCGTCATATAATCCATGTCTGTTATGAAACAACAAGGGAACTGGATTACATTGAATGCCGCGTCATGAACACTTACGAGCAGGTTGTATACGGATGTCTTCAGGGAGAAATGGATCCCTGGACACAAACACTTAAGGCTAAACCCGACATGTATATCCATCTTTTTATATAACACTTGACTTTCTTTTTAATAAAATGAGTTATTTTCTTAATTGACAGTAAAAAACCTTCGATGTACGACGTTGAAGAGACGAGTCTTGACCGTGGAAATGCAGAAAGTCATTTCCAAAAAAGTATTTTTCTAGACATCTTAAAAGAAGTTCCAGTTTTGACAAACCATCTTTGCGTTGCTTTTACATTACAGTAATAATCAATACTTAATTATTTAAGAAATTGAGAATTATTTCCCGTTATTTAATTAATTGAATCATTTAAACTTAATAGGGACGCTGAAACTGTTTTCTCTCGCAGTTCTCAGGACATGTTATCCTTAAACCCTTTTAAATAATATTTATACAATTTAAAATTAATTTATAATTATTTTGTCAATTAATTAATTATTTTAATTACCATTTCAATTGAATGAATAAAGAATCGTTACTTTGAACGCAAAGAAGGAGTTTAAATATTGCGACGAATTTGTGGGAAATATGAAATCCGCTCTGTCATAATTTTTGATCTGAAAATACTGAAAAAATCAAACGTTGATTCT
>JAQFZB010000911.1:0-10041 GCA_034695165.1 Desoria trispinata | reverse complement strand
TCAGTGTTCCTTTCTGAAAATCAGTTATGTATTGTTCTGAGATTGCTAACACTTTAATAAAGATAAATCAAATCAAAACTGATGGATGAGTTTTGTTACGACAGAATATGAAGAAAATCCAACTGTCAGTTTTTTCGAAATATGGAAAGAAATAACACAATTTTTCGAATTTTCATAAAAAACGCACTAAAAGTTGCTTTTTTTTGCTGAATTGTATTTTAACCATATCTAGTACCAAGAATTTTTTTGATTTTTATGAAAGATAGATGGATGAAGTTTGTTACCACAGAAGTATGAAGAAAATCGTACTGTCAGTTTTTTCAAAATATTGAAAAAAAAATTTCTTGTTTTTTTACTACGTAATTATAATATACCTACTTAATTATAAAAAAAAATTAAATTGTGAAACCAAATTATAATTACTATAAAAATACTAACCTCCCTAGTTGTTTATTCTTTATCTTAATCTTTGACATCTCAACATTCTAAAACAAACTTTGTAAAATTACGCGTGGTGCTCTATAGGGCATTAGAGCCAGTTTTTAATAAAAATTATTATTATATTATTAGAAACATTTTCAGTGGCCCCAACAACCGTAATATCCATTTACACAAATATAATGTTGCATTTAAATGTCGAAAAAAATTAGTGTTCGCAAGTTTAAACAATTGCATTTGCTTAAAATTTTGTATTGTAAAATAAGAATATCAAATATACAAATATAATTAATAATTATATAATGTTAAATTTAAATGTAGAAAAAAATTAGTGTTCGCAAGTTTAAACAATTGCTTTTGCTTAATATTTTGTATTGTAAAATTAGAATATCAATTATACAAAAAATATAATTAATAATTATATAATGTTAAATTTAAATGTCGAAAAAAATAGTGTTCGAAAGTTTAAACAATTGCATTTGCTTAATATTTTGTATTGTAAAATTAGTATAACAGACATTATGTAAAATTGATAAATTATTTCAATTTAATGAATATCGATATCGAGAATATGAAAATGAAAAGAATCAAATCCTTCTTTTTTAACAATCCAATCTAGCTAATTTGGAAAGAAAGATACTGAAGCAAGACTTTGGGAAGTTCTAACTCTTCAACGATATTGGGTAACCTTTTACCCAACAATTCTCGTAGGTATAATCGAATTTGATGTTTCAAGGACAAGGGGCTTCGCGACAAGGTCAATGCATGATCTTTCTGTTCCTGGCTCATTGCAGTACATCTCCTTATTATTGGCGGATCAAAATCTTCAGCACTTTCTAAGAGCTCTTTAAATAGTTCAGGTTCTTGAGTGATATTGCTCAAACAATTAAGAATCCCCAATGGGTCACGAAATTGTGATTTGATGACTACCTTCGCACCATGTTTTAACAACAACATTATGACAGTTCGATCCACAGGATTGTTTGATGAAATGTATTCCCCCAATGGGGATTTTAAGGGCATTCCATCATCACTTATGACCACAAGATTTGGATCTGCACCACATTCTAAAAGAATTTGTAATATTTTTATACGATTTGGGATGTTATCTGAAGCCACAACGTGCAACGGCGATCCAATTATTGGGGATGATGCATTCAAATTTGCCCCTGAAATAATTATGCGAAAACTTTATATCTGTAAATTCTTGAAATAAATCAGATTGTGCAAAAGAATACCTGCATTTACGAGCAATTTAACCATTGAAACGTCCCCTTTAAGAATAGCCAAATCCAATGGTGTAGGTTTTTGAGAATCCGAATTAAAATTAACCTTTGCTCCGTGTTTCAAGACCAAACTAACAGTTTCTAAACATCCCGATAAGACTGAGAAATGCAAAACTGTTCGGTTGTCATGCCTGTCATCAGTCATCGAATTGACATTTGCGCCATGAGAGATTAAGCACATTACAGATTGTATTGCTTGTGGAATCCTACAAGCTCGCATTAAGGGAGTTAGACCCTGGCGATCAAGACAATCGGGATGAGCACCGTATGTCAGTAGTAGGTCATAATATTCAACATCCGTTGGAGCAACTAAATTTATTTCTGAACCAAAGAAATATCTCGCATTTGGATCTGCACCATGCTCTGGAAGAAACGAAAATTTCTAAGCGTATTCAAATAAACCATTGGACGGACGGACGTAGTAAATCAGCGTAAACCTACCATTAATATTTAAAATCTGACAACGTTTGGCGCAAGACCTGAAGGTCACAGTTGTCAAGTTATATTTGCATTTTGAAAGTCACTATTATATAATAAAATGGCATCAAATTTGAAAAACTTGAACTATTTAACAGTTGACCTTTATTGGCTCATAGCCAGAAACAAAAGCTTCTTATCATGAGCATGCCAAACAAATTCTCTACTTGATGGGGGTTGTCATTTGTAATATTCATCATGGCCTGCAAGTTCTAAGGTCGCGGGACTAGGTTATGACGTACGCGTTACCTTAGAATCTGCAGGGGGTCCTTTCGAAAAACTTAATCACCCTGGGTATCCCCAAAACAATATCCAGTTTACAGATTTTTAAAAAGTCAGATATGCGTACAGGTCAGACGGACAGACAGACAGAACGTCCCATAAAGTAGCTTACTCTAGTTAATCATGATCTGAGCTATTTATTAATCGAACACATTAAATATCTAACCCAAAAGGATTTGTGCAGCAGAGTAGTGCTGATTTTGAATTGCCAATCTCAGTGGCTCTGAACTTAATGTTGTCCGAGGGTAGAGAACATCTTTCTCCAGGTTTTCTCTGTAATCTGTCTTCGCCCCATTTGTCAACAGCATCTTAATAATTAACAGTATTCAAATACATCTTACAATTAGTTTCGGCCTTCGGAACATGAATCATTAGCTTTATTTGTACTAGAATTGGACCTGAACTGGAGAATGTAGAGCATATTTTTGGCATATGATAGAAATTACTCAGATTGACTCAACGCTATCTAGCTTAGCTAATAACAAATTAAAATATAAAGGACCTTTTGGTTCTTCAAAAGAATTATTAAAGTATTAAAGAGACAACACAAGGACTTTATAATAATTTGTTAAGGGTTTGTTAAAGCTAATCAAATTGGTTATGTTAAAAAGACAGAAAAGAATAAACGTGCGTTGCGCGACATCATGTGAAACGAATGTATCCAAATTTTAATCGTTTTCGATGTCGAATAGTGTTTTTCAAAATACGCGTGATGATTATCTTTCAGACGCAAATAAAATAAAATTGAATTTATTAGTCGTATTCCAAATGTTAACACAAAGGGGGGTAGTGATTCTGTTATCTGCTACAATTTGTTTCTTTAATTATGTGAAATAAAGTCTTATTTTGTGTAACCCACGACACAACGTTATATTATTGTAACACGCCACGATGACTACGACAATGGGTTTTTGTGTTATCTTGGTTATACATTAATCCTAATACTCATAATTTGTAACAACACAACTTTGAGGTTTATTGAATCTACTCAATCTGAAATATATTATTGTCACTTTCAATGAATATAGAATATAGCAAAACTTCTTCCTCAAATTCAGTAAACTTTCTCAAATAAAAAAATTGTTGCTTAAAATTGGCCTAATATGTCTGCTGTCTCAAGTCACCTTCATCATTTCAATGTATCCATGTTCAGCTGCAAGATGTAGGGCTGAATATCCGCAATCATCGGTGGAGTTTACATCGCAGCCACGAACAAGCAGTAGATGAACAGCTTCAGAGTATCGCTGCCATACAGCATAGTGCAATGGACGCAATCCCTAATGAAAACAGATTCAACATCATAAATTATTTTTTTAAAGTAATATAGTATTAAGAATTTTACGTTAACCTTCACATTTTTAACTTATAAAATACTGCTGCAGTTATTCTACATCAGAAGCCAAGTTAAAGTTTGTTGGGGCTTTCACATATAAAAGTTATATGAATGGGAACAGTTCCGCATAATACGTCTCTCTAGATTATGGCATTATGCCAATTGATTTCAGAACCCAGACCTCATACAAGATTCACAACGAATTTTCCTTTGACCGATCCCCACGTAATACCCTCATGAGAGTTAAAAATGAAAAAGGTATACGATCTGTTCTGCTACAATAATATATTATATATGGTTCTTGATTTGTTTTGAAAATCTCTTTACCAGCTCTGTTATTGTAACTTCTTCTAATTATACCTTTCTTCATCTCTCGAACTCACTCGTGTTTACATGATCGTGTTATTATTTTCAAAATACGTTTTTGCGTTTCATGCAATCAATTATATAACCTGCTGCTTCACGTTTCTACTATTTGCTATGTATACCATGCCAAACAATAAGCGACGTACATGTAATTAATTCCCTTTGTTGTCAAAAGTGTATTTGTCAATAATTCTGTTATAGAGTTATGAATAATCGATTATGGTGATAAATGTCAACTTTATTGTTAGTACCTGTGTTACTGCGTCGTTAACCTTCGCACCACGTGCCAATAAGATCCTCAAATCATCAGGATGAGCCAACCGAATAATTGAGTCTGCGAGCTCCCTTTGTAAGGGCTTCGATATGCACTGCACCGGCATATTTTTTGTCTTATTAATTTCAGAACTTTAAGGTAAAACGTATTTCTTCACCCTGTTATATTTTTGTACAATTTATTTTAATTGGTTTAACAAATTACTATAAAAGCTTATTCGTTGGAAAATCTGGGCTGTGGCACTTATTTGACATGGCGTTAAATCGTTGACGGTTCGAAAGCGAGTGTTTCAGTAAGTTAACCAAAATACAGTTTATATTGAGTTTTTGAACTAATCTTATGATACGATGCAAAGTTCAGATAGAAGAGCTATAGCATTTTAGATACATTGAAAATGAGTGTCTTTTAATAAGAGTATGTGACTTTGGTTTATGGAGTTTATTCTAAAACGGTTTAAAAGCTATTGGCAATGCTTAAATTGCGACTCGTTTGGAAGCAATACTAAAGAGCATAATATATATGAGTTATATTACTTCATTGATTAAGCTCTATTTAGTAAGATTGCAGTGTTCTGAACAATTTCCAAGAAACAATTCGACGTTGGTCCTTGATTCATTGAAAGAGTACGCATCCTTCGATTCTGAAAACATTATTAAATAATACGAACATAGGCGATTCTCACATTGACACTTTTATTTTAAGAGATTAAATTACGGCGACGACATTCATATAAAAGAAAATGTGACTAAGTTCATTATCCAGATGGCTAAAATAAATACGCAAATTGTTCTATTTTGAAATAATAAAGTTTTCTGAGGTTTACAATGAAATAAAGACCAAAAAATGCATTACATTGCTATTTGCCTGATTATTGATATTTAATAAAAATCGCGTCTAGTGATTCCAGTCCAGAAGAGAATGGCAAACTGTTAAATATCCGCTGGCAACAATTAGCGATACGATCATCATCGGAAATCCAATTCTAGATAAGTTTTTTTTAATAATAATTTGAAGGATTCAAAATCCGTGAATCCGTATTACTTGAGAGCTTACTTAAAATATTCCATAAATGTAAATCGATATCCATGCTGATCAGCAAGTCCGGCACATACTACATTTGCTGAGGCTCCAATCAAAGTTCCATTGCCTAATTATAGGAGCATTTGCAGCATTTTATAATCGTAAATAGAAACCTTAATTAGGATGACTTATACCTCCAAGACATGTTCCGAATGCCAATGCCCAAATCAATGGCTGCAAAGGAAGTCCAAGATTTTCCGCCACTCTAGTTACAATTTTGACCATCATGGTGGTAAAGGGAATATTATCAATGAAAGCTGAAGCTACCCCTGATACCCAAAGAATAAGTAAAACTGCCACAATTAATCTTGAGTCGGGATTAACGTTCAAAATTATATCTTCCGTTTGATTTCCAATCCATTCTAAAAGCCCCAGTCTTGAGACACCCTTAGAGTAATGTAAATCACCAAGTACTTATTGTATAATTCTTAGTTTTCTAAGTTTTCTTATTCCATTATTTTTATCAATTACCTCCATTACTATGAATAAAGCGGAAAAGAAAATCAATGTAGACCACTCTACTCGAGCAAGAATTCCTTCTAAGTCTTTTGGATCAGCTAAAATGAGTAATAATACTGCACCCAGTAAAGCGGTCCATCCCATGGAGAGATTTAACTGTGGTACCGAGTGTAAGAAAAATAGAATGATGACGGTAGATAATACTATGCCACATTTAATAAGTAGTGGCCAATCTCGAATTCGACACTATAGGAAACAAAAATTTCAGTATTACTAATAGTTAGACAAGCATTTTCGATTATTAATGAATAATAAGTAATTTGCTTACACTTTCCTTTAGCTCCATCAAGTTGGCTTTGTAGTTTTCTTCAGATTGCCTATAAATTGTAATGATCAATAAATCATTTTATTAAATACTAATAAATAGTAATTACCCTCCCATCTTTATCTTTGTCTTCAGTTTATTTCGCAAATGCACTACTTTTGACATTAATAATGCCTTAACGTGATTCTCGTCTTTAGAATACGACGAAAGTGAATCTGAAGCTCTTGTCCAAACATCTATTTCACGTCTTAATTCTTCATGGAAACAAAAATATAATTCCTCTACGTTTTTGAAAATCTTTAAAAAGAATGTCAATGTTACCTGCAACTGCATATGGTTCAGAAAACTGTAGAGATTTCATTGAACGAAACATTATTCTTAATTGAATATATGCAACTATTACGATTGGAATAATTCCAATCAGCATATGGGTCGTAAATGTAGCAAAATTGACATCTCCTTTCTGGACGTCCACGTTGTTTGAGATAATGACATTTGGAGGGTCTCCAACTGGTGTACATGCACCTCCCATGTTTGAAAATATGACAATGGAAATCAAGACAGGTACTGGATTTAGCTCCATCGCTTCACAAATACTGCAAGAAAATTAAATTCTATCATCTTGCTTTATTTTTCCATGAATAAAATGACATAATTACCGAATAGTAACGGGTGTCATCAATAATATTGTCGTTACATTGTCTAAAAATGCGGATACAACTGCTGTAAACATGCACAAAGCTGTTATCATTGGCCACACCTGTCCGTTCGTCATCTAATGGGTTCACTGAATGTTATTCACATCTGTTATTAAAGACTTTTCCAATGTCATACCTTATACATAAAATAGGCACAAAAATCAAAAAATCCAGTTTCGCATAAAATGGAAACTAAAACCATCATTGAAAATAGTAAGATTAATGTTTCCATATCCAGCCACGAGACCATTTCCTCTGTTGTTGGTCGCTAAAGTAACACACGAAATTATACGGAATTGGTAATTAAAAAGTCTACAAAAGTTTAAAGTTAAATTCTTGAATATCTGGTTCATTAATCCCGTACCTCATCAAACAAAGCCAATATTCCAATGGAGGCGGTTGCTGCTAACATGGCAGACAACGTTCGGTTTACCTGTTTAAAAATTGATTTACTTTGATGTATGTCAAATCCATCTTTCATATTTGAAGGACGATAAGTTTTGAGAAAAATATTCAAAAGAACTCACCAACTGAAAATATCAAAATAATTAAAATTATATAACAAACATTTAACATAAAATTATACACTGGGAAAATTGTTCTTTCTGCTGACCTCAAATACAATCAAAATATACAACCCTACGATAACTAATCCTCCGAAAATTGCTCCATTCTCAAATACTTTAGAAACCATTTTAATTGAGATTGCTAATGGGAAATTCCCCTCCTCATTGATTCGAAATACAAGAGAATAGGATCCATTCCTATGTAAATATTTTAAATGTAATTTGATCGTCTTAATTGTTTTACTGATTATTACCCCCAATCAATATCAGTTAAACTAAACTTATGAGAATCCATAGATTCAGGAACGGTTCCAATGCTGTGTTCACTAAATATTGGTAGCTCCCATTTCTCTGATACTACCTATTACGATAAGATACTTGATTTAAATTGCATTTCAAATGTAAAAAATAGAGATGGCTGGAAAAGTAAAACTATTAAATGGAAATTTTACTGTTGCCTCATCTGTGTTTTCATCAATCCTTTCAACATCCACAATTAGACGATTATTTGTAAAATTAGCGTATTGTGATGGAACAAACGCTCCTTTGACCATTATTGCAAGTTGTGGATACCAAGGAGTCAACGGTTTAAGCCGTCCCAATGGAAACTCTAAAAACATAGGTTTACTCTTCAAATAAATCTTTAGAGATGTGTACCATTAAAATTGTTAGTTTCGTAGTCACTTACTGTAAGGTTTGGAAGAAGAGGCACTAATTTGTGTGAATCGCATTTCACTTTCATTTGTCATCGTTATCACACCCTTTGAAATAAATTCAAATATTTTTTCGTACTTAAGACATAAATTCTAAATTAATTCTCACTGCTATTCCAACGAAGAGTAATATCAAAATTCCTATTTTGATATATCTGCTGATGGTGAACTGATCTGATGTTTCATACGGCAAGTCGAATGTAGAACTGCCTCCAATTGTGAGACCAGGTGATGGTGGTGCACTATTGAAACCACTGGATAACGCAGGTCTGTACATTAAGAGTTTATAGTACGTAGAAAGCTTATTCATTTCTTTGGAAAATAATCGCACCTGAAATTGTGATCAACCGTGAGATAGTTTTCATCTTGTTCAATATTGATTATTGGAATTGGTAATGATAAGGGACGAGGTGCGGTGGGACTGACAATGAGATCAACATGTGAAGTTTTTGATAACACGGCGTACTGTTCGTGAAATGTATTTTGAGCCGAGACATTGGGTCCTGGAGAATGTCTTCGAATTCTAGGCGAATTTTTTTTTCCGGGAAAGGGAATATGATCCGGACTATAACGTGGACTTGGAGCGAAAGATCCGTAGGATCTGTGTGTATGAAGTACATTTATTATAAGATATTCCGATATTAGTATGTCATGTTACATTTCGGCAGACCTGCGTAGCGTTTCGTGTGGATCCAACAAGTTAGCTTTACTAAGGTTTTCGCCATTCTCTGCTATTTCATAACTTTTACCTAATTCACGTTCGAAAAAGACTGATATTTTTTTCTGTAAAGTTGAAAAATAGTGTAAGATTTCCAGTAATATTAATATTACAAATAACAATAAACCATTTACAATATTACAATATAACAACTTGTACGTGTTGTTAGTAAGAATGTATTTACATGTACTTATTGTAAAATCTGATTTTCAATAAATTGGCTTCTTGTTCTTAATCTTAGTTGTCCATAATTTCTAACCTTAACTTGCAGACCAAAATCCGAGATTGTGGTAACTATTTGCTTCCATTTGGACTTCTCCGTGATAACTTCCATCTCAATGTCCATTTTGGTAAAACTTTTTGCACCATTTGATGTTCCAATGAATTAAATTTGCAAGCAAACACAGTATTATTGTTGATTTTCTTTTGTGGCATTACTAGAAAACATCAGACCAGTTCAGAACACTTGTAACCAGTCTGCATTAACCTATTCAATAGTTTACAAAAATCATGAGCATTATTTTAATTATCTCAGCCCGGATTACGCCTACATTATATTTTGAGATAACCTGAGATTAATTAATTCTCACATTAATTATCTTGTTAAAATATGAAATTAAAACTAAATTATCTGTGCAGTGCAGAAGACGACTATGTATAAATGTGAGTAAGTTATCACATTTTAAACGCTTATCAAGTGTACTTTATTTTATCTGTTGAACCTCTGAGACTCGTATTGACTGCAATATTAGTATTATCAACGTTAAGTTACAAAAGTCATTCAGAAAAACGGCCAACAAATTGGTGAATGGACTTTAAAAAATTCCACTACTGAACTTGATAAAGACAAATTAAAGTTACAAAACGATAAGGAAATTTAAATAAAACATACGTCATCTTGCTTAAGTGTTGAAAGCAACAAAAAAATTAAAAAAAATTAAATAAACCATTACAACGAATGTAACCAAGGGGTGTAAACCAAACCTACACGTCTTAGTCTGTCCGTCTGATAAAACGAATTTTAAA
>JAQFZB010000910.1:0-10064 GCA_034695165.1 Desoria trispinata | reverse complement strand
TTGGCGTATATTCTCATTCATTTTAAACTGGAGAAAGTAATGGAGACGGAGGATGTGGGGATATTGTTGAGAATATTCCTTAAACCAAAAAATGGAATTGTGTTGAAATTGACACCACGATAATAAACAAATATATGTTGTAGATTAAACTTACTATAGCCAAAAATAAATTTAAATATAACTCTATATTTAAAAATTATAATACCCTGGTCTGTATTAATTGTTATAGAGTGAATTCATTTAATTAAATTATAAAGTTAAATTTACCCTATAAACAATACACGAATATTTTCATCCAAACAAAATCAAAGTTCTAAATGTACCCGTTGAAATACCTTTATAAAATCTAAATAATGACAATTTTTGAATTCGATATCTTGAAAATGAACCAGAATGTCCCCAACAAATAGGCGAGCAACTTTTTTTGAACCGGTTCAACAGTTTTTGTTCAAAAGAATTGTCAAATTTAAAAGACTTCCATGAATTCAAAGCTATAACTGAACTATTATACATGGATCCACCCAGTCCGTGGACAATTACAAACACAAATTGACCCATCAATGAACCCAAAAACATGGCTACAAATAGTACTCGTGGCATTATGCGATACTCTTTGATAATTGTAAAATTGCAAACAATTATCAGCAACCCCGTGAGAAATTCAAGTAGTAGAACTCGCTTCAATAAATCGGAAATGAAGCTTTTATTCAAAACCTCAATTTGCCTATATAAATGAATAAATTCATGGAGATTCGTTAATTGTTTGCTTTTCCACTTCTTCAAATTGAATTCCTCGTTTATCAAAGACCCGATTATAAATACATAACTTAATATGAAAACTGTACATCCCAGGGTTGCTCCAGTGGCCAGAATTGGGACCCATAAATGATATAAACCAACTAAAAGAAATACAATTGGGTTATTTCCAATTGATTTTGGCAATAATACACGAACAAATGTTCCTCCATTTGGTATAATGAAATATCTTAATCCCATGACAGTTCCAATTGGAAGGTTTAATGCTGTTATATAATATATTAATTGGTCAAAAAGCTTTCTTCTTCTTAAGTTTACAGTCGGCTTCCATTTTTCTAATCAAATGAACAAAAAATAAAAAAACAACACATTGCATCGTATCGTTAATAAACTCAACTCATTCAATACCTTGATATTCAAAAGCAAAATTTATTAATCCTTGAATATTTGCCGCAAACCTTGCAGGATCCGTCAAAACTGTTTCCATCCCCATTGTCATGCAACTAGTTGTAAATAATGTAAAAAGGCAAGATAAGAATCCAGAGACATTTCTATCTGATAAATGTTTGACTATAAGAATTGATGTGAGCAGGACAAAGCTTAACATGTCAACAAATACAATTCGATATTTCAAAATACTGAACTGAGAAACGTAAATTCGGTTTTCTTTCTCATCCCAAAGGAATGGGAATGACCCTGTTTTTCCAGTGGTAGATATAATTTTACCAAAGGATTTTAGAAAATTTTTACTAAACATTTTGTTTAAAAAATAAGGATTGATTGATAATGGCCTGCTTAAAAGCTTGAAGCCGTGAAAAATAAATGGGCCGGAAAATGCTTTTATGTTGGACGCAATGCCATACTGGGTCAAGATCAAACTTTAAAGCAATCTAATTCTCCGTTGATCAAATCTTCGAAGAAGAACAAGAATAAATGCTGCATTAAGAAAGAGGTCTTTTGTAATCCCATAACTATTGATCATAATTTCAGTGTTAGATTAAACAATCTAATAATTAGGTTAAATTGAGCTTTGTAAAAATTATCAAATTGACCATCTTATCAGTTCTTATTATTATTATTTGCTGACACACATTTTCTCTTTTCCGAAAGTTGTGATAATTAGGTTACAAGATAAACGGATGCATCATTCCATAAAATTTTTGTTTATTGCTTTATGATTTTTAGTATTTTTTGTGAAATGTCAAGGAATTAATTTTCTTTAAATAATTAACGGAATATAGTTTGTAGACGTGTACCCTAGTTGGTGGAATATGGTGACTTTAATGCATCACCGTCACATGTTGAATCTATAGTTTGTATAGTATACAAGTCAACTGGGAAGGGATATAATAATTTAAGAAATTCGTACTCATTTAAATGTTGAATTAAACCTCCAGATAGAGCATTCTCTTGTGTAATGTCATTGCGTACTGGCTAAAAATTTATTTACTGAAATTTAGCTTCCATGGTAGCAAAGCGTGGTTCAAAAGTTTGTTTTGAAACAGTTTGATATTAGGGCGGTATGTTTTGTGACTTTTATTTTCAAACTGTTTGTTTTAAGACAGTTTAAGTTAAGAATTGTTTTTAAGATTTGAGTAAAGCGTGGCGTAAAGTAACGTGAAGTAAAGCTCCGATCGCTTCAATATTTTAAATAAGTTACAAATTGCAAATTGCGTGGATGAAAGGTATAAGTGAAAATAAACTGTAGCAGGTTACTTTTAACTGGACTCCAATAACAATCCCGTGTAAAAGTGAATGCTTGTATCAAAATTTAGTATTACTGTTCTTGTGAATAAATATGGGTAAATGGATACAAAAAGTGTGGCCACACTCACGGGAGCTAATTTTGCGCATTGTAGGCTACAAATTACTCTAGTGTTAAAAACAGCCGATGTTTTGGATGTGGTAGTAGAGTTTTGTCAAAACCAAGTTTTGTCTTCGCCTGACACTTATACAGCAGCATGGGTAACGAAAGAAGTGGAGGCTCAAGCAATAATTGCGGCCGTCAGCTCATCAAACCAATCACATTTATAACGCCACCAGCTCGCTGGAGATGTTCAACCTACTTGAAGTATAACATAAAAAAGGACCAGGGACAGTCATGGATATTTATAGAGAGCTTGAACAGTTAGCAAACAATGTTAAGGATATTGGATACACAAAATAAGAGTTACAAAATACTCAAAACCAGAAACAACAGAACAAAATTGATGATCGCAGAAAATGAAAAAGAAAAGTTTTAATAGCTGTGGTGAAGTAGGTATAAAGAGTGTCCCAACAATAATACAGCAAGTACAAGCAAACCAACCAACCAAGCAATAATCAAATATCTGAACTTAAAAATGTGAAGTGATGCTCTTATGCTGGAGGAAAAGTCTTTTCTGAGATAAAAAAGAAACATTAGCGTTAATGTATTGAACAGTTAAGTTGGAAAGTTATATTGGTGGCAGTTGGGCACCATGAACGTTGAGTGAAGTTTTTTATATCTCTGGACTTGTTCTCAGAGTCTGTTGTCTCAAAAAGGATATGTAATAATTGTAAGAGACAAAAACCAAACCATCTTCTTCTAAAACGGAAAATCAGAAAGACGCTTCCATCAGAGAGACCACAATTACATGTATCCATATTTACATCACAAGCAATCACTTGAACAAACTTTTGGTCTCTTCATGCCTTGTATGAAGTTAGTAAAAGTGGTACTGCAATTTTACTAGTCTCCACTATCCCCAAATTGACTAACATCCTTAAAGAACATCAATTTGACACAATTGATTTGAACGTCGAAGGTTTCGATTTCATTCGTGCTCCACCAACAGCTTATGGAAAACTCTAGCTATGATAGTCCCAATATTAATAAAAGCAAAGGTAATGTTCCTGCTCTAGATCATTTTTTTAACTACTGCCTTTAATAAAAATTCTTTTGAATATAGCAAAGGAGGGATGGTATAAAACACCTCCGAGACAGAAAACTATTTTTTTGATTTTCCAACTAGTCGAAGAATTCAACTGACACCTCATAAAAATGTTCCTGTACAACTATTTTATAATGAATTCGAATGTAGTAGTACGTCCAGCGGTGGACAGAATAAAAATGTATGAAGGAAATACAGGAAAATACAATCCTACAAGAAAAAACATAATTAACGCTTTGAGTAGTAAACGGAAGTCAGGAGCTTTAACGAGTACTGTAAAGGACACGGCGCGAAAGGAAATGAAGGTTGTATGTAATCACTTGGCAAATTCAACTCGATTGAAACGGCTGATTGCATGTAAATTATGTAAGCAAAGTGCCCTGTGCTTTTGGAAATTTTGACAGGAATTTTTAAAAAGAACAGAAAAAATAAACAGTAGTTTAAATATATGAGAATCGTAACGGCAGTACACTGCATATGTAATAAATAGACGTTGCAACGTGATTTAGTGGGCTATTGCAATAGTGCTTTACAAAAATCAGGTTGGAGAGTTCTGTCATATCAAGGACTACTAAATACAATGGACAGTTTAAGGAAAGGTTGATCAGAAATCAATTGACTGGCGCAAGGAAATTTTTTGTAAATAAAATTACCTGTTTGAAAATCGTATCGTGTCCCACGTTAATTTTAAAAATTTTGTGTGCATAATACTTCAATAATTGTAGTTTGCAGCTTATTGAGGTTGTTGCAAGAATAAAGGTGGGCACTTTAGAAATGTCTAAAAGGAATTATACATATTTTTAACATTTGCGGACTCCGCGTGTGGAAGAAATTGGTAAACAATTATGAATCGAATCTGACCAATTAATAATAAAAACGCTATCAAAAATTTCCCCGAAATATGAAATGTTATTTTTTTTTATTTTCTCTTTTTGACGAACTGATATTGCATACTAAAATTATTTAAATGTAACTTGTTTTTGTAATTAAATGTGCTATTTAATTAGTAATTAAATAGTACATTAGATTAGTAATTAAACCATCCATGTTCAGCTTTTCTTTGACACTTATAACCATTTTTATAACCGTGTTAGAGGAATATATATGAGTATACACGAATATAAATGATCAAATATTTTATTATTATCAGGCATATTTTTTAACGTATTGTAATACTAATGTATTAATGAAGGTTGACGTTGAAGGTTGAATGACGTTTTCTTTTAAATGAAATATTTTATCAAATAATAATCATGATGATTTTATAAAATAAATTACACCTTAATTATGAAATCAAGATTCAAAATGTCGTTAATTCAAAAGTTAATTTATTATTTGCCTTATGTACTTTGGATACTTTAAATCAGTTTTTAAATAAGTAGGGTAAAAAGTAGAAAAGATTTGTTATTGATTGAAGTAAATTTGTTTTAAAAGGAAAAGGTTTTACGACAAGAATATACGAAAAGATTTTTTGTTTTGTAAAAGTTTATGAGCAAACATCTTGATATTGTCTTTGCGGTTTATCCAAACAACGGCAACGTCCAATTTGATAAGGCAACCGAGTAATTTTCTATCATTTTTTAATCTAAAAAGTCGTTTATAAATTAGACACTGTTGTTGACCATAGAAACATTACGCTGGTTTGTATTAATGTTATGAAATGAATTAGAATTGCCTTTATACACACAGTTTCATGAAAATTTTGTGACAAAGGTCGAGGATTGTTTTAAAAATATTTTCTCATAGAGCAACATTATGAACCCTGCTGACGGGCCGATAAGAAGAAACAAAAAAATTGGGACCAAATTGAAGACTGTAATGTAAATATGCGTCTTTTCCACAGAACCCATTGGTTGTGTCGCATTCATGTTTGACCGTTTCATAATTCTATTTTTATACGTATCATAAGCAAATGAATCCCATTGATCCCACAAAGAATCAAAACCGCCCTCAAAGAGACGATCATTCTTCAGCTTTACATGATTTCTAATATGTAGCTCAGTGATGGTCCAATAATTTCTTTTTACTGCTAAAATAGGTGTTATAACACAATCTTGAGCTCCTTTATTCCTGTGTTTAATCAACGCAATCATGTAAGTTGAGGCTGCCAAGTTGATAAATGGTCCAAAATATGCCATTTTTCTCTTTAAAAAATATGGATCCGTTTTATTGACAAAGGAGAATATATTATCATGCCAAAGAATCCCGAGTTTTTTCAAATCGTATGCAAATTTCATTTTTAAATGTTCAGTATCGGTATTTCTGCTTGTTCGTGGCATAACAAACCTGTACCCATGCTCAGTAAAGTTCTTTAATGTTGCGTACCTTCCAAAGCTGTCGAAGGGCGCAATTAGATCTGCTGGGAAGAAAGTTTCGTAACCAGTCAAGACAACATGGCAGAAGAAAAGACTGATTACAACTAGAAAAGGTCTTATTGTTTGAATTCTTAAAGATTGTCGTAATATAGTCCCTAATATTGTTAGGAAAAGGATAATGATGTTGTCAAGATTGATCGATTGTATTTCTTGTAGCGCCAGAATTAAGAGGATAAGTGATGTTAGTAGAATTGCAATCCAAACATGATTGGACAAAGGCATAAACCATCTATTAATACTTATTGTTTCAGATCGAACTACAAAATTACAATAAATTGCACGATTTCCACCAAGAATTGCGTTAGAAACTGACTGCGTTTTTTCAAAGGTATAGTGGTATATAAACATACCCGCAGAAATTTCCCCATATCTGCTAGGGCTATAGTAGATTAATGACAAATTGTAACATACTGCCAAGAATTCATTCCGTCTGTTGTTTGAATAACACAAGACGTTTTGTTTGTTTTGAGTCTGAATTTCACAAAAACCTGGTGAATTCACGAGGATATCAAACCGAATCCACAAGAAACGGAATGAAAAAGCCGTGATATGATGTAGTATGGTCATGTTATGAATTATAATCCATTTATTAAGTGTTGCATACGGACAAAAGAAAAACCAATGATGATGCAATAAATCCATTAGGAATACACGTATTGGAAAGCTGTAAAAGAAGGGATTCGTTGGCCAATGTGTTCCAGAGGTTGATACAACTATCAGAGTGGAAAAATCTTCCTTTGTTCGTTGTACATATTGTAGATGATTTGTCCAAACGTAAATTTCAATTTCATTTTCACTACTGTGAATCAAAACTATCGCTGAACATCTTTCGAAAAACTTAAAATCCATTTCAGGGCTTTCAAGTAATGGCATTGAAACGTTTTGTTCATTATTATATGTTGTATACATTAAAGGTTTACGGTTCCCGTGAAGTAGCTGTTCCGTTGTATCTTTGTTTTCAAAACTCTCATTGAAAAGTTTAAATTGTAACACGCAATTCTTAAATCCATGCAGAGAAAAGGAATCTTCAGCATAAAATTCCGTAAAGGTGAGACAACATATCAAAATTGTAATTAGCTTCATTGTATTACTAGCAGTTTTAACTGAACTGGGTTGATCGTATTGAAAATATACAAACTCGTGATTTAAACAGATTTGATGGAGAAAAATTAAATTAACTACTATATTGCAATATTTTCATATTTACAAACTGTGTCAAGTAACTGCGATTTTTCAACGAATGAATGAAAATATGATAGGAAAAAACATTTAAATCTTTGTTGGATAAAATTGAGCCCGTTATTGCGTTGCCAGAAACATGCTATTATAAATGACATTTTAAATAATTGCTAGGGGAAAAGGGAAATTATAGTTCACCTTCTCGTCTTGAATGCCAATTTTAATAGAATATTTAATACCTATTAGTTTTCGTTGTTAGATTACAAACTGTAGTTTGGTAACATAATTCATTGTTTTTTATTAACTTGACAAAAGTATGTATGTACCATCAAAAATGATGCCAACTGAAACCAAATGCCAATACAGTATTAATAACATTCACAATTGATTTATGTACAATATCTTGTGTTTTTAGCCCAAGCCAGGGCTTATGGGATTGTCATGTCCGTCCGTCCGTCTGCCGGTGGTCAAGATAACTCGAGAACGTGTTAGCTGATTTCCATGAAATTTTTCACACTTGTTTATGTTGCATAATGAAAGATTTAATTCGAATATGAGCAAAATCGGTCAAGTGGTTCTTGAGTTAGGCGATTTAGCAGGGTAACGCACCGCAATTGTAAGGGAAAGGAAACGTTACCTTGTTTGGACGTACAAAGGTTAAGTTAGAAGTTGAGCATCATGACACATCTGGGTATAAGGATTTCCTTAGTAACCATTAGGTTAGGTTAAAAAATAACCCAAAATACTGATTTCTAATTAAGTAAGGTTAGGTTAAGATTATCAACAACCATGGCTCGCGCTGCATCAAGTTTGCAATACAGGTTTTGGATGTAAATGAATTTCTTCAAGATTCTTTCGTTCCTTAGGGGAAAATGACATCTAATGTTCATCACACTGAATTGATTTTATTGCCTTTGCTTAGGAATCTATAGAATTCAATATTCATTCCTGCAATCGCCTTCTCCCACACTAACACTGGATAAAGAACTTTTTTAAATGGGTTTTCTAGCGTAACAATTCAATCGTTTCATGAAATCAAAATTACTTCCTTTCACCTTGATTAAATACGTCATACGTTTTACAAAACAGGAAGACTTTGAGCAGTAAGACAAAGGACAGTTTTATAGTCTTGCTCATATCAAACTTATTAACCCAGCTTTTCAACGACTGACTGCAAGGTCGACTGACGAGACATTTACTAGTAGGATGAATGGATTTCTCAAAATTATCAGTTTTACAAACACATTTTATTTACCCATTTTTAAAGAAATTCTACTTTGTCATACATTAAAATGTTAGAAAAACTTGTCATGTGTTGGATATATTATTCTACAAAATACCCCAGACAAAAGTTCTTATACAAGATTCCTTCATTGTGGGATGACGAAGAAAATAGTAATTATACTTTATTTTACTCCTTCACTTTTTTATCCATCCTACCTATTGCAATACTACCATATGTATCTGTGACGGCACTTTTGAAACGACATCAATCTCCTGACATTTTTAACATTATGCGAGGATTACTTCAAATAACCATCACCGCATCCCAAATTTGTGCCATAATTTTTGCTTTTCTAATGCTCAATAAAAGGAAGGAGGTGCGCATTATGGTCAAGAGACAATTGCACTCATATAAAAATTACTTGAAGTCGAATTTATATTCTGTACTGGATTCCACTTATTGTTTAAAACAATTGGACTTTTTGGTAAAATTAAACAGTCCAAGGAATAAAACGGAGGTGAAATCTAAAAATATATTGGAAAAGATTAAGAAGTGGATTAAAAGAGGGAACAAGTTGGATTTAATAGTTGCTCCTTCGCTTTTCATTTTTTATTTTATTTTTCCTTGTAGCATTCCCATCTTAAGTATCATCTTTGACATTGATCCAATTTATGCTTTAATGTTCCGCTTGAGTATCGTAAATGCAACAATTGGACATAGCAACTCCGATTTGAGCATTTCAATGAGATATTATACCTCAATTACAATTACTTTACGATTAATTTTAAGTTATATAAATCTGTTGCATTTTTTGTATTTGGCTGAAAATGTATTGACTGTAATCATATTTCTATTATTAACATTTTTACTTTCTTTGAAGAGTTTTGCATCGAATCGTTTACTTAAAAGTGGCAGTAAAATTACCAATTTTAACATGATAAGAATTGAAATATCTTATTTTAATTTAATATTGGGAAATGCAATATTTGTATGTGTTGTAGCTGGATCTATTTTCATTGTTTTGTTTTCTTCGGCTATGGTACTTTTTCATGGGATTATGGAACCATTCTGTAATATCTTAGGATGTTTAATTCTTTTATATACAGTTGTGGTTTTAAATAGCTTACTTGGCATTGCTGGAAGTATTGCTGATGTTTTCAGCCAATATCTCAATAATACACGTAGATCCGTTTACATTAAGAAGAAAAATGTTTATAAACTAAAACAGACTAAAGCTTTAAAAGAAATAGCTATTGATTGTGGTGGAATATTTAAAATGAGAAAGGTATCAATATTATCATTGTGGCATGTACTCATGGAACAAATTATGTCTTGGGCTATTAATTTTAAATATAGATAAATAATTGTGTAAAATATAAATAATAAGCGTCATGTTGCATTTTTGAATTTTTTTTATTACTTTTAACTGAATAAATTAAAGTACAATGCTTGCAAAGTGCAACATAGCAAAGGACTAAATTGCAAAAATATAATAAAGTACAAATGATTCGTAATGTAACATGACATAATCTTAAAACTTCAAAACTTGTTAATCAATTTAGTCAATTACAATGGTAGGAATTAATCTCACATTGTTTTGCATAACGATGCTCTTTT
>JAQFZB010000909.1:0-10068 GCA_034695165.1 Desoria trispinata | reverse complement strand
TTCCGCCAATAATAATTATATTTCCGCCAATTAAAATTATAGTTCCGCCAATAAAAATTATATTTCCGCCAATAAAAATTATATTTCCGCCAATAAAAATTATATTTCCGCAAATAAAAATTATATTTCCGCCAATAAAAATTATATTTCCGCCAATAATAATTATATTTCCGCCAATAAAAATTATAGTTCCGCCAATGAAAATTATTGAAAATGAAAATTTATGAAATGATATCAGCTCAATTTTAGAAGGAATATGCGTTCTCAGATTTCAGCATTAGTTGTTTATTACATTTTCATCATAATTTGTAATAATGTTTTACCGTTACCATTTGTTTATTGATTATTCAAAGGGATCCTACAAGAATGACCCAATTATATCTTCGGTTTCCATTGGCACAGCGTTCCATTCCATTGGTCAAAACACAAATGGAAATGTAAAACCTCATTCAAAAAAAGGATAAATTGTAAACCAAAACCTTTCAAAATGTGTTACATAACTTTGTTAATTGGAGTATTGACTTTATCTTTGTGTTCAACAGGTATAGGTATTAATTTTAATTTTAGATACTAAATTCTAAAAATATTTCAATTTCATAAAATTAGTTGTAGGTCAAAAAATCTCACAACAATCAGTAGCATCAAATACAAAGAGGCCTAGTGCAAAGGCTCAAGTACATCGTAAAAATGTGAAACCAGAAGGACATGCATTCTCCGTCATACGATTTTCCTACGACGACAATAGTCCAATTGGTTAGAAATTCAATTTTTCTTGAAAAATATCTCGTAATCTTGTTTTCTTGTTAATCTAATAAATTACATAATATATAGGGCCACACTCTTGGGACAATACTAGTATAGTCCATGATGCTAGTACACATGAGCAAGGATTTGATGAAGAAATATACAACACAAATTCATGCCATGATCAATGGTTTACACCCCTAAATATTGACACCCGTTCTGTCGTAGCTCCTGAGGTTACTTTTAGATAATTAACATCGCTCAGAATTTATAAATCATTTATCTGAAAATATTTTAAAAGGTAAAAGATCAAGATGATGATGGCGAGCGTCCAGAAAAAGTTGATAGATCTCTCATCATTTTTCTAACTGAGAATAGCTTGGAGCAAACTATATGGGAATTTGGACATCCGATGGATGCGTATCATGGGCGTAAGTAGTTATCTTATGATGAATGCAATGGAACTATTTCTATTTATAGATAATTATTAATTAATGTACTATTTTAGTGGAAGTTCGATCCGCAAGTTTTGGGCAATTTCAACTTTCAGATAGATTTGATTTTATCGCACAAGGTCTTGGTTGGACGGGGGTTAATGAATTTACTAATTATGACTTTGCATACGCATCAATATTCTATTGTGATCCTGATAAAGCTCATTCGTCAAGATCAATGCATCAAATCGATGGGAAAAGGTGGAATTTATTTTTACTGACTTGGATAATATAATTTTATATTTCATTCCCTCTTTAAGATTTCCTTTCGAGATTGAATTCGTTTTCTTTAATCAACCCCCAAAAATTGGATATGATAGATTTGTATGCAGAGATAAGAATGATGAAATTTGTAAAACTGTTGGTGTCATTCTCACTGTTTTGGGAGAAGTAATATACAAATTAACATTACTAATTAACTTTACGATTTATGAAATATTACGTTAACAAAATACTACTTTTCAGTTCTCAGATAATGATAATCCCAGATTGCAGCCATTGATAAACACTGCAAAAAAATACGAAGGACCAGGATTTGAAGCAAATGATGAAGATGAAGGATACAAGATCCCAATAAAAGGCCCTTGGTCCCCAACTTGGCTAATTCCTGATCTCAGTAGCTATTATTATTACGATTCAGGAACTTTTCCTGTACCACCTTGTTGGTATGTTGCCAGAATCTATGTTATCAAAGAAACTATCAAAATTTCCAGAAAACAGGTTTTTTTTATCATATTTTCTTTTACAACAAAGTAATAAAATACATTATTTACTATAACTGGTTTAGCTAAATGTATTGACAAACATCCGAACAAGTCGAGAACCAACGACACAGAATAAGCTTCCATGCACTTATTCCAAATTAAGAAAACATACTGGAGACGATCTCGTTGAAATAAGGTTACAAAATTAATTACAAATTAAATTCATCATTTTCCCTTTAAATAGACACTGAAACATTTTTGAAAAATTCCAGATATAACGATTATCCATTGATTATCCGAGGTGAAGATAAACGACCTTTCATTGAGGGAGAGATAAAAAATAAAAAGGAAAAACTTAAACGTCTCGAAGAATTTGATAAAAATGAAAAAGTCCGTAAAAAGGGTTTAACATTTTCAGAAAGTTTTGCCATGAAATATCTACCGAATAATTTACAGTTAGTGTTTTCCATTATATTTAATTCCGTAATGGTAGTATTATATGATTATCTCCTGTTTTGAGAACAAATGTTGTGGATAAATAATAAATAAGTAAGTAATATAAATGAAAAATCAATTTACAATTACAATTCAATGCCAATTTAACTGAATGAAAAATAGATTTAAATTCCCAAACATAGAGGAATGCTGTTATTTAATTATTACACAAGATTACTAGATGAACAATTAGAAAATTGTTAATATTTGTTGAAAATGAAAATACCAATAATATATTGATAGAAGTTTGTTTTCAAGAAATAATAATGTTATGCCTTAGAATATGGAGGTTCATCAAAGTTATCCTCAACGCTTCCAAATTGTCCGTTTAGTTTCCTTCGAATGTATCGTATATAGCATATAAGAATTAAAAGATACGTCAAAGTTGAGAATGAATAAACGGTGAAAGCAGATGTACGAATTAATACTTCTTTTGGCTCTGCATTTGGCTTCCAAGATAAAATTGTCAGTAGTCCTCCCAATATCTGTAGAATTGTCAGACATACCAAAGATACCTGAAGTTGACAGAGGGCTTCCTGAAAATTAAATTCATCTTATGGTCATTCATAACAGAATATAATGCACCTTGATATGAAATTACTCACAGAACGAATCCCCCTGAAAATGAATACAGCCAAGATACACAATATTGTACAATACGCACTGATGAAAATAATCTCTGATGAAGATAACTGTAATTATAAGATTGCATTTTATTTTTACAAGCCTAAACAAAATGTTTTAAAAGGCTTACAAATCTTCCTGACCCATCTCTTGAAGGTCCGATAATGAAGGCTATGACAAGGGTTATTAGGGGTACAATTAAAAATCCAACCAACTGAAAAGTAGTTTACCCAGCATGTATTATATGAAATGTCAATTTAAAATATTTGCATACCAATTGGGATAAAACACCGAAATATGCTAATCCGTTCTTGGAGAATATCAGGCAGCACATTACTATACAAAAAGTTTTCATAAGGTTTTATCGTTTTCTAATAAGACTTTCTCAAAAAGACATTGAATCAACGAAACGCATGCATGAAACATCTAATAAATTATTAATAAAAATTCGGCACTGAATTTTCACAATTTGGCACAAAACTGTTTATTTTTAATTTTTAGAAACTTTTGTAAATATTTGCCCATGTTGAATAATATTTTCAACGATGCAATTTGAAATAAGGAAAATTATTATATGTAGCTGTCCTTAAAGGGATGAATGAATCCGTAGACAGATGCTATCTGAGGGGATTCCTATCAATGACTAAAGTCGCCCATGAAACTTTAACGGATCCAAATGACAGTCTTTTTATTAATATTTTTCAATATCGCAATCCAATACTATTCTATTATAGGATTTATTTTATGTTTAGGGTTTCTTTTAAAATTGCACCAGTAAGCTTTTTTATGGTCTTTCAATATTACTATTTCATATGACGATAAATAGTCAGTTAAATAGGTTAAAGACTATTTTATTTGCTGGGGAGTATTACATAATAATATGGGACATGGATTTGTCCATTATAATAATGATATGATTATTCCAGGCAAACATAAAACATTAAGCGTGACTTATCCATGTCTTTATAGAGTGGAAAATAATAAAAGGTAGAGTTCTTTCTGGCTTCTACAAACTATAACTAGTAGAACATAATCCAATAATATCGTTTTTTTGGAGATAAACGATCAATAAATCTATAATTATTGAGTTCGCACAAGGTGAATTTCCCTATTAAAAATCGCAAAATCCTTTCGACATTATTATACGCTCTAATAATCTCGAGATGATAGATGATAATCATGGAAGTTGACACAGATGACGCCAATACACATGCTGCAAATAAACTTCAACTTTCTTTCTCTAATAAAACAAAAGTTTTCAAATGTATTTGGGAAAATATTGATTATTCCATTTCCCTATGAATTGAATATTTAATGTTGTATTTATTGTTGTTTCTCAATTTAGTCTAAATGGAGAAATATTTAATTGGAAATCAATTTATTGAGAATCACAAATTACCTTATTAAATTATTGGTGAAAATACCCATGCCAAATTAAACCCCAAAACGATACTTTCAACTTTGACAGTAGTGGATTGATTGGCAGTGAAATGGACGCATTTCTCTAAGAATACAAATGAAATGGATGATAAAACAAATAAAGACCAATTTACACGTTTTTGTTAATTTAATTTATTTTTAGCAGCAGCAGCAGTATAGTAATAACTTACAGGAACTTATGAGTGACTTAGCCTAATTTTAACACTAATCTAAAAACAGTTTCTTTTCTTTAGTCATATATATAGTCTTTAGTAAAATAGTTTTCTCTTTCTGGAATATTCTTCTCCCATTGAAAATGTCATTATAGATTCTAATAGAAATTATTAAAATACGAGATTTACTTTTAAAGTGCATGCGAGTTGCGAGAACGAGTACAAGTTAGGATTAAAATGTTATCGTATTCTTTGTTTTGTAATTTTCAGAAATATCAATTTGTTGTGGATCACATAATTGAGAGAAAACTTTTTTTCATTTCTAAAATACGTTTAAAGTTTGTTAATTAAACTGGCAACTTGATTTACAGATGGTTCAGCAATAAATGTTCTGTGAGTTCCGTCTACTCCGTGAATTTCTACTGGTTTTGAGCAGACCTGAAAGTTGCAAATTATTATTAGTTTTTATAACTCAAATTTATATAATGATTTCTTTTGATGACTTTTTATTAAATATTTACCTGAGAAAGACTATAATCTTCTCCAAGGATCTCTGAGAAAGCATTCTTTACAGCCTTGATGAGAATAGCTCTTCCACCGAATTTCGATTCTGGAGTGTATTTATCAGCAATGACTAATTTCTTGTAAAAAGAGTTAATTGCTTCACGCATTTCCTTTAATTGTATATGAGGAAGAGCTTTGTGTGCGAGATCTGCAGTCCGTGCAACACGTTCTTCGATGGATGTCAAAGATTTTAATTCTTCTTTTACTCGAATGTATTCAAATGAAACGAATTGCATTAAGAATGTACACATGGCATCGGCTTCTGTCTCAGCTCCCAAAGTTTTCACTTGTTTTGTGTCCTTGTATTTAGCAGTCTGCACACTAACGTATTTGTGAGATCCGTCCAAGAATATTAGATTTTTTATCAATTTCCGATCTTCTTTTTCCAATTGAAGAGCCATTTCTAGAGCAATTGTGCATCCGAAAGAGTACCCTGCAACGTTGTATGGACCTTTGGGTTGTACTTTGCGTATTTCCTATAAAAATTAAGAGTGGGTTTAAGTAACTGTAAAATGATTTTACAAGTCCAGAAGGTTTGAATTCTATTTTAAAGCTTACCTTGATGTAATATTTGGCCAATGAAGTGACACTTTCTAAATCAGCATCTTGAACACATTGAAGTCCATAGACTTGCATATCAACTTTCTTTGCTAAACCTTCTAAAGCATATGTGACACCTTCGATGGGATGAACAACAAAGACATTTTCCTTTCCACTTTTACCAGCATTGAGTTTCACAAGACATTCCTTTGGCATTAACTCTTGAAGATAGATTTTAATTTGTTCAGAGTCTTCCATGAAATCTGCCATTTCAATGTTATCGTCAACACTTCTTGTGCTACTTCTTCGACTTAATGGACGAGTTTTCTCATCACTGCCTCCATCATCGATCTCCTTTAGACGTCCAAGGGTCAATTGACGAATTTCTTGCATACTGAATACCAGATCGTGATCACGTTCAAGAGTTTGTTTCACTTCAACTCCCATCAAAGAGTCCATACCAAGTTCACCAAGGTTTGCACTGACATTGACATTAGAAACATCCTTCATTCCTAAAATGTGAGCAACAGCTTCTACCAAACTGGTCTTTTTACCGGAAGTGTCCTTCTTCCCTCCTTTGTCGGCGAGGACCATTGAGGCCACTGTTGGTTTTGGTTGTTGAAGGAAACTGTCCATTGCAGTTAAACAGGACTGAATCCTTTGAGGCAAAGTACCTCCCACTACAGTCTCATTTCCACCCATGTGATCCTGAACAACGCCAACATCTCCAATAGCACCCCATTGAATTGCTAATCCAGGAAGACCATCCTTTTGTCGTAATTCACACAATCGCTCCATAGCTGAATTAGCAAGACCATAATTAGCTTGACCAGCATTTCCACGACCACATGAAACTGAAGAAAATACAACAAAATGATCCAAAGTAGGTGCAAGTT
Organism: Desoria trispinata; assembly: GCA_034695165.1. Lineage (NCBI taxonomy): Eukaryota > Metazoa > Arthropoda > Collembola > Entomobryomorpha > Isotomidae > Desoria > Desoria trispinata. The sequence continues at coordinate 3,415 of JAQFZB010000909.1, read as the reverse complement.
GTCGAGTAACTTTATCAAGTGCAATGGTGCTGTCAATTTTTGGTTTTGTGACGCTGACAAAGTTTTCTTCTGTTTGGTTCTCCATGAAACCATCCTTCAAGACCATTGCAAGATTGAAAATTCCTCCAATTGGACCAAGTCCAGTGAGAGACTTAAATAGGGAAGTAGCTCCAGTGATAGTTGTGACATCAGCTTTAGGACATTCAACAACCACCCCTTGTTCTCTCCAGCGTCTCACACACAAATCTTGATACCCAGTCGTAATTCCTGACCGTGAAACAAGAGCCAATTTGGTTGCTCCACGTTCAACAAGCCAATTGGCCAATTCAAGACCGAATCCTCCGAGACCTCCAACTATGACGTAAGCTTTGGATGGGTCAAAATATGTTCTTGGAATTGCTTTCACCGTCATCTTCTTGTCATTGAATTCATCACGGATCTTGAGAAGCACTTTCCCTACGTGTTTTCCCGTTGCCATAAAACGGAAAGCTTCTTCAATTTGTTCTTCTGAAAAGACGCTGTATGGCAAAGGTTTCACTGCCCCACTAGCAATTCCATCGGCTACCAATTTGACAACTTCCCTCTTTGCAAATGAATCTTGATCGAATAAAGAGTCCAACAAAATTCCATGGAATGTCACATTCTTCAAAAATACTGCCATTCCCAAAGGACTATTGTTACTTAAGTCGAATTTTCCAATTTCCAAGAATCTTCCATGTACACTAAGACATCTAACAGAAGCTTGGAGTTTTTCTTCAGCCAAAGAATTCAATACTAGATTAACTCCTTGTCCTTGTGTTTCTTCCAAAATGTGTTGTTCAAAAGAAGTGTCACGAGAATTTGCGAAATTCTCCTCTTTCAATTGAGGGAATCTTGATTTCAAAAGAGCTTTCTTCTCTGCGGATCCAACGGTGGTGAATACTTTGCAATTCATGCTCAAAGCGATGGCAATGGCTGCTTGACCAACACCACCAGAACCAGAATGAATGAGAACGCTTTCACCGGGTTGCATTTTCCCTCTGACGATCAGAGCATAATAAGCTGTGGCGTAACATACGGGAACTGTAGATGCTTCTTCAAGTGACCAATTCTTGGGAACTTCCCACATGAATGTTGGATCAGCAAGGACAGTTGTTGCCAGTCCTTTAGCAGCAATAAGTCCCATTACGCGTTTGCCTTGAGAATTTTTACCAGCAAATTCCAAACCAAGAACACAATCTTGCATTGCAAGATCCCCAGGGAGAGCATCTGGAGGAAGTTTTCCTGTCGCCAACCTGAAAATAAAAAATTATGTTTAATAATTGCTCTGTTTATTAATTTCAAATGACATTTACTATTATTATAGGCTCTAAAAGCTGTGAATTTCTTACATGATATCTCTGAAGTTCAATGGAGCATAGTTAACAGTACAAAGCTCAGTGTTTGGATGTCTTTCCTTTTCGTAAAACTTTAATGAGCCCTCAATCCATTTAAGACTTGAAAGATCTCCTCTCATTTGTGTATTAATGTATGCATGTTCAACATCAAGTGTGGGGGCAGCTGATTCATCCTTTAATGGGAAATGACGATAAGAACCAAGAACGCCCTTCTCATTAATGACATTTTCCAGCATATCATTTGTTAGGATTGTTTTAAGTAGTTCGGATGGTTTGTTGAAATCTACTGAATTTGAGGTCATTGAGAAAACTCCACGAATCTTATTACCACCGGGTTCTTGTTTGAGACAATTGATGAGACCCAACATTCCGGAATCAGGACTTGCAACTGTCAAGTAGATTCTAGAATATTCAGGATTAGTGGAAGATAAGTCCATGTGCTTTTTGACCTCTTCAACCCATTGGAATTTTTGATTAAAGATTGGAATAACAATTGGAGATGTTGGTTCCTTTTCTAGTTTCTTTCTCAATAAGTAGAATTCTTTGTCTTTGGAATACTTTCTTGCAACCAGAAGACATTCTTTAGAATTCACAACGGCATTGGTTCCCACTGGAAGCTGAACTAACAAAAATGCTCCACCCTTCAATGTCGCCTCAACATTTTCCACCAATTTTACATCATCGATAACTACTAAATGAGCACCTTCTTGGGGAATCAGTTTTGAGACATTGTCTTTGGCTATAATTTTCATTCCAAGTTTCTCCAATTCTTCTAATTTACCAACTTCAGATTTCAATGTCATCACAGAGATATCATCTTGATACATTGGTTGACCCATTGCAACAGTATGAATATCCTTGGCTAAAGATTCTTCGCCCTTTTGAACAATTTCGGCAACCTTGAGCTTCAATGCTGGTGTATTTTCAATAACTAAATCCACACAAGTACGTAAAGCTTTCTGCCATGAAGCACTTTGACTAATTGGTCCCTTTTCATCAAAATATGGAGTAAAAGCGTACTCTTCTAATTTAGGTGCGGCTTGAGTTTGTTGTCGTCGTGGGGCAAGTGATGCCTTCAAACCACGTAGTTCAACTCCATGACATTTAACAACATTGAGATTCTTATACTTGTAGACGTTCAATCCTTCTGTGGAAACTGCAGGATTATTTAGAGCGTATTGTTGAAGAGCTTGTGGATCGATAACTGCACGTTGTAATCTTGTTGGAAGATAGAGTCCTCGGTTAGGTTGAGAGAGAATTGTGAATTGAAGCATTGTGTCAAGGAAGCTGACCCAATTTTCTTCCCAAGCAAGTTTACCCCATTGACCTAAAAATACGTAAAACAGATCATATAATAACTATCTACGTGTAATTAGTTGTAAGTTACAACTAAACCATTTTGTAAAAGCAAATTTTCATGCTATAAACTCACCTTGATTGTCGCATTTCTTAATTCCTCTGAACATTCCATAGTAGTCATATCCTCTAAGACGAAGTTCTTTGTAGGCATCAGGTCCCTCCAAAGGAATATATTTTGGTTTCTCTGGAACATCGATGGGTTTTAGTGGTAACATTTCTGCATTAGCATCCTCAGTACTTCTGATCCATCCACTGACAGCTACAGAACCTCCTTCATATACTTCGAATTCACTACTACCTTCCAAAACATTGACGAGGAATTTAACACTACCTTCCTTTTGCAGAATTGTAGCTCGAAGGAAACTCACATTTTCAAATACTACTGGAAGTTGATCATAAGTTGTTCCACGCAATTTTGCGAATGTTTTCCAAACTAATTGCAAATATCCTGTGGCAGGGAACAGAATTCTACCATCAATGGTATGACCTTGTAAGTATTCTTCATTTTCATTTTGAAGAGAAATTTCAACAACACTTTCTCCAGATCTGTTTGATCCTTGTCCAAAGGTAGCTACATCCCAAGAAATACTGTGATCCCATTTCACCATTGGACTAATCATGGGTGTTCCAAGTGCAACGGGGAATTCTACTTTTTGATACAAGTTTCCAATTCTTGGATT
>JAQFZB010000908.1:0-10073 GCA_034695165.1 Desoria trispinata | reverse complement strand
ATAGATGACTATGTTTGATAATGTAAATGCCTTCCTAGGTTTCTTTTGGTACATGTTCAAGATTACGCCTCGAGTCTAAATATGAATAGCATTATTATTATTATTGTATGGGAGCAAGCGAGTAATTTTCTCGTTTGTAAGATACATCATATGAAGAACACTACCAAAAGCAATGCCGATACCAAATATGGATGGATGATGTTTTGAAAAACTAATAATAATAACAATAATAACGGTTGTGCTCATCGTGTGTCCATGTTCTTTTGCTGTCTGCTAGCTTACAATGTTCCTTCAATAGTCCTCGAGCTGGACAGACTGTGAACATTTAATGTCATGTTAAACTACTATCTACAATCCAGATATCAAGTGATCTCTTCAGCTCCCAGAGCACAGACAGAACCAACCTCACGCCTATCATGTAAATTGATGAATATTAAAGGAAGTCACAAAATCTAAATGAATTGTCTCTTTTGCTGTGTTAAACTAAATGAAATCCTTTTCCTTCCGTGTTCCTCTCATTCTCATGATTAATTGCTCTGTTTTCTTCTCCCATACTACCCCTTTCAACTGATCCGTGTCTTTCATCTTCATTTTGACATGATTACTGTCATTTTTGGTAACTCAACAGTAAGAAGTAGCAACTCCACAACACTCTACATCTTTAGTATTCTACTTCATAACACTATACAGTATATAGTATTGTCTTGCTAATTGAGTGTCAAAACACACACAGAGACAGAGTAGATGATAGGGCAATGCAGATAAGATAAAAAAGAAAGAAAGAGAATGCAAATTATAATTTAAATAAAAAAGAAATGTCGTTGTTGATGTGTCAGAATGGACTTACTTGATCGCTTGTCTTTGGTATCTTTGCCATCAACTCCATTGATTGAAGAGTCGTTGAGAGGGGAACCTTTCATGAGGAGAAGCTCTCGTTTTAATTCTTCATAATCTCGTTGGGAATCCAATCGGGCTTCCAGTCTAGAAATTAACTCTTGCTTCTGTTCCAACTGTTCCTCAAGCAGTCGAATTTTTGTGGCACTACTCTCACGTATTTGGTTGAGCGAAGTTTGTAGCCTTTGAACATTTTCTATTAAACTGGAAATCTGAAATTAAGGAATAAAATCATTTTTCTGTTATTTATGTTAACCAAATCAGAATCAGAGCACAATAATAATACTCTAGTCTACTCTTCTACTATTCTAGTAGTGGTCAGATTTCCATGTGAACCTCTTCATAATTGCGGCTTATTTCACATGCATGCTTGAATTGGATAGTCATTTCATTTTCATGAGAGTCATCTTTTCAAAATCCTGTCTTATATATATGCATATGAAATACATTGTAGTGTATATAGTAGTACTACATGTACTGATGGGGTAGAGAGAGAGAGGAAAAAGTCAAAAGTGGAAATGTTGAACAATGTTTTTGAGACTGAGAGTATGAAAGTATGATGTTCTCTGAATTCTCGATTGTTTGTTGTGTGCCTGTAGTCGTAATTCCTAATATGAAACAAATCAAGTGGAATAAATCTAATAATTTACGACCCCTTATGGTTGCTGACATTTGAAATAAATCATAAAAGCTGTTCGGAATGTATCCCATTGATCTGCATGGTGAAGAACGCACTGAATCGATTACAACAAAGTAGTAGTCCACATATCCTCTGCACTCTTGAGCAAATTAAACTGGACGATAGAAGAACATGGCTAATAATTCTACAGCAGAGTAATACAATATATACATACGATATGAGGAGCAGAAGATGGACGACATTATATAATGGGACAAATCCATAACTAAATACTAAATACTTATATAGTATGTGTCTGTCTCTAAACTGATGTGCAATAAAATCAGAGAGAGAGAGAGACATTCGAAATATTTTTGCTATATAATATATTCCTACAAATTATATGATTTTTGGGATTTTTATTATTGAGGATATGCACTTTCTTCCTTTTCTCCCTCTCTACGACGGGGTGTAATAATTCTGGGGGTTATATGATGTTTTTTATTAATAATTTGTAATAGAATGGGAATTTATTTTGGGGAGAGATGTTTGTATTAATTTTCTATTTCTCTGTATGTATAATAGTAATAATAATAATGTGTATACATGCAAGAGAGAGAGGATGATGATGGTACGAGATGGTCATAAATGTTGGGAAGAATGAGAGTCTGAGAATTATTGGTAAAAAACTCCCATGTCAAAGTAGTAGAAGTTTTGTGCTGGAAGATAGAAGGCGGACAACAGATGCATGGAAATGGCCAATTAACGTTGCGGGGGGCACTGTAACCCCCTCACTTATATTCCATGAGGTCATCACTTGGGTCAAATCTAACCACAATCCATCCACACTTTTCTCCATATCCAAAGTTCATAGAGAAATAATACAAAATATCTTCTCTTAAGGCCCATCAATCCCAGCGTGAAACTATTAAACTTCTTTCTATCCATATGTCCGATAACTTTTTTCAGGAGATATTAAATCAATGTCGACTCTGTCCAAGATATCATAACTCAACCCTTTTCTATATATCCGTGAATAATCCACATATTGCAGCCACACAATATTACAGCACAACTACATCAAAAACTAACCAAAACTCGTCCACTATTATAGACTAGTATCATCATAGAATGAAAACCAGTACTCTTTTCTTATTCTTACTTAATATGCATTACCCAGTCACTATTGCATTGCTTGCCCAAAATCCAATAGCTTTTAATCAAATTTCTCTGAAAGTTGGTTAGATTGGAATGAAGCCCGCTGGTCATCATCATCTTCCATTATAATATTTTATTTCATCTCTATCCATCTCACTTGTACTAACTACTATTATTTACCAATCAACAATTAAGTACAACAATAATAATTGCTAATAAGACCTCACCTCTTTGTCTTTGGCAGCAAGATCATGCTGAGATGAGATGAGACTGTCGTCTTGTTCTGGCGGTGGAGGGGCCATTGCTGCACCAGATGACGAGCCACTCTGTGTCGCTAATTTTTCCTTCAACGATGTCACCTCCTTCTCAGCCAGTGTTGCTCTCTGAAAAAATTAAAAATCAACACATTCATATAACATGTATATAGTAATACACAATAACACTATATATTTACTATATAGTACATCAACATCAATTACACCAAAATATTACACTCACTTCATCATTTTCATGATCATTGTACACGCCAATTTACACTCTAAACATTAACCTAAATCTCTGTCATGCAAATAATATATCGATGTTATACGACGCTCACTATTCGATATACATAGAGAAGGAAGCCGATGATGATGCTACTACTTACAACGGTACGGTGCATTATTGGGACTTGACTTGTGACTATTTTACACCCTTGAGGCAGATAAATTCTAATGAGTAATTACAAAAATTCCAATCACGTGTACAATTCTTTGCAATAAAATCTTGCAAGATTTGTTTAATTCATTTCTAGCACATCTCTGTCAATTAATTGAACCAGTTAAGTTTGTAAAGACAACATTAAAGAAATTAATTATTATTTGACGAAATACCTAAATTGTCATGATAATGTTCACATGCTCTATAATGTTCATTGTCTGCTGCCAAACAATGCTCTCTAGTACTATATATGAGTATGGCAATGATGTACATGAGTTTGTGAACTGCATAAAAGCATTATACTATATAAAATATTACAATTTTCATGAAAATGCTCCTTCAGTGGAAAACATGCACGAGAATCAAACAATCGAATTCATGAGTACAATCAACTCGTTTTAAAACTTTTTTTTGAGTAAAGAACCGATGAGAAATGGTGAGGAAAGGGAATAACAATACTTGTTTTACTTTTATATATATTTACAATATTATAAAACCCTTTTGTGATTATCATTAACATTATTATTGGCATTTGCTTATTATTCTATATTATGGGAACCCGGGTGGCTTATAAGTTATATATCGTATCGAAGTTACATCCGTGACCGTGACTCATACTACCCATTGTGTATATCTTTAAAGCTTTGCTAATTGAAGATGCTGTAATAATATCTGTGGCTGCTGCAGTTGAAAGTGAATTTACAACAATGATTATTGGCTCAGGAGGATTGTATTGTAGAGTGGAATAAGCAGGCATAATAGGGGGCTAGCTATAGCTTTTACATTAAAAGAATATATATAAATTGATATAATGCTCGACCTGTGTGTGATGGGCTTTTTCCACAGATTAGTAATAAATTGGAAAACAAAGAAGCACGTAATTGTTAATGCATATTATCATTTATTATTATTATTACTATTATTCTAAAGGGCTGGGGATTGAAAACAATTTACTTTATAGCTGTAGTAGTAGACCCAGTGTTACTAACTGCTATTAGGTGGGAGGGAAATATTGGAGGATTTTAAACTGCGGTTACTGTAACAAAGTATACATGTTAGATGATATAAAAAGGTATGTTATAGTTGAAGGGAAATTAGCCATTTGATGGTGAAACACTGGTCAAAATATATAATCTATATAAATACAATGGGAATAAATAAGAGAGTTTAGGCGTTTATTATTCTGATAGGTGAAAAACAAAAGGGTATAAAAAAAGCTTTGTATGTATTAAGCAAAGCTGATAGCACGACCGCACTGACTGATGAGTATTTGAACTCTTTTCATGGTCGCATGATCATTTCTGAAATCAGTTTTAAAACCCCGTTAGCTACTTTGATAATAATGAATAAATATAAAGGCTGACCGGATATGCTCCTGCTTCTCATGCCAAATCAAACCAATCGGAAAGCTCATTACGTCATTCCATTCTTCTTCGTTTTCTTACGTATCATAAAGCGATTTCCCTGCCAAATCTGATTAAGATTATTATTATTGCCATTATTACTCACTACCTGTCTATGCATATATAGAGCTTATACATATAGCCTATAAGTACACTAAACGTTGATTGTTAGTTCTTTTACCTGTACTTAAGTATTTTTCAAATAAAAAACATGCATATTATATCCATGTGTTCAGAAGCCATGAAAAGAGTAAAGAATATTGTTGGCTGGTGCGGAATTAGAATAATAATTAAAGCTGAGCTGCATTACTAATGAGTGATTTCATAGTTTTACGTTATTATTATTTATTATTATGGCTTTTTATCTAATCCCTAAGCTAAGGCATACTTCGGGTCTTCTAATAACAGTAGGTATATATAATTCTTCAAATAGAGAGAATTTTCCAAATATAAAAAAGAAATCTCTTTTGGAATTTTGTACTCTCTGATGGCCGCAATGAATAGGATATACAGAGGATAATCATAGATTTCTTTAAACTAATGGATTTTACGAGTTTACTAATCCATTAGGAAATCTTTGAGACATTTACCTTTAGAATTTAGTTGGTTGGTTTGGTATACATGTAATATTCCTAAGTATAATGTCGGATGATGGGGAAGAAGAGAGAATGATTGAGATGAAGATAGTCAGTGGGGTAATATTATTACCTATTTTATATTATATATAGATATATATATATATATTTGTGGTGGACTGTGAGATGCCCGTGAAAACAATAAAGATGAAAGATGGTATTGAACAACTATGGCAACTTTGGTTAAAAGTCTTCTGCTGGAGTCTTTTATGAGGCCATAAAAATTTATGACTTTTCGATAGAAAAGGTCATTTTGTGGTCCAGAAGGTGGAATAAATAGTAATATTGAGAAAAGGTGTGAGACGAGCCTGAATACAAATTACACAGTCAGTCAGATTTTTTTTTAATATGTGCCCAAATTTCTACTCTTCTATATTGACTTGAGCTGACCGATAGACCAATGACCACATCTCGCATATTCGACACTTATCATTGGTGAATTATTCCCACAAGTTTTATAATAGAAAATCACATCTTTTATAGTTCAATATAATCCACAGAAAGAGATTTGTGGCATGGCAAGTAGTAGTTGTTGGATGATAAATAGATTATTGAGGGGTCATCAACGATTCCCGATTGCGTCAACGTTTAACGTCAACTTCTGCCTCTCCTCAATTTTTACTCAATCATGAGTCTAACAAAAGCAAGAAACTCAACTGCTGCTGCTTCTGCTTCTTGCTCTTGTATTATTACTCAATTTGACTAACATAACTGAATGAACCATTACACATATCACCATCATCAATAATAATCTCAGAGGCCTTATATTTACCTTACGTCTTTATAGAAATTTTATTCATCAATAAATGTGTAAAGAGAGAGAGAGACTTTTTGGCTTTCCTAATTCAACATTCAACAATTCAATAGTATATATAGAGAATCAGAAAATAAATCCCCATATATATGACTGAAGTAAACATGGGGCTATGTACATGACACAATTCCCCCTTCTTCCTTTTTATTATATTCCTTAAGAATGTATTTTTTAAATCTATGACTTACTCCTTGGAAATGTGTGAATGTAGAGGAGGAACGGAATAATACAGTGTAAGTAATATATATAATCTCTAAAATCTAAAGTCTCCCCGCAAATGGTCTAAATCCTATATGGATTGAGTTTTGAGTTTTGTCGACGAAAGTAATAAAACATGCAAGTATTATTATTTCTTTTGCTGATTTCGATTGAACAAAACCGATAATTCCTTTTTGGGTATAAAATATTTTCATTTTTTTCTTTTTCGTCTGTTCTTTTGACGGACATGTTTTTGGAAGAAGCACAGCAGCAGCATAGTGCCAAAGGAATATGATTGTCATTATATAAAGTGGCTACTGACTGAGCAGCTTTCCGCTCCGTTATTATTATACGAAAAGAAAAAGCAAAGGAGAAGAGGGAGGATGATCCTAGCTCGAGTTGAAATCTGCATCCTACAATTTTCATATTCATATCACAATGTTTGATAGAGCCGATTAGAGTTTTTTTACGACATAAAATACAAAGTTGAATGAAGGGGATTGCGATTTGTGATGGCGATATTATATTGGATTGGATTGACAATCCACAACACAGAAGAGCAGATAGAAGTCAACTAGTTTGATATGATTTGATGGCTGTGTAAGCAACTCAATGCAATATACACTCGTCGTGTAATTCGTAATGGCAAACTGAGACAGATTGAAGTCTTTTTTATTTAAAAAAGTCTCAGACAATATTATTGAGCTAAAGAATAAGAATCAAGCCGAAGAAGTTGACTCTGATTACAGGGAATACAACAAGTTGGCTTATCTACCATACTACTCTGTTATTATGCCGCCTTGTCACAATCCATAGGATTTATCACAAAGATATTACACTACAAAATATTATTCTCCAATTCAAATTTTTTTTGGGATGATTCATTCATAATAATACTATTTTATTTTTTTATGTCCTCCCCGTCAATATAGAGGAGAAGATTTCTCAACTTTGCGACAAGATGATATTGTGAATATGCCAATAATAAATCTTACTATATCTTTCATCTTAAATTCAAAAAGAGCTAGACAATACCGAAGTATAAGTTCATGCTCTGCTGTAGTATCCTTGTCGGATGGACATTCTATATTCAATTCATAATAATTATTTTTTTAAGAGAAATTTTCGTGGACAAAATGTTAGATGTTAGATTTATTATTTGCTCTCATCTCCTGATCGCAGACGATTGACAAGTTACCCATCAAGTTCTTCTTTGGATTTTGCATCTATGAAAAATTTGTATTTAAACTCATCTTAAAGAGTATGAGATGGGTATAAATATGCACCACTACATAATACCTGAACATCATTGCATTAAGACTGAGAGATGGATTGCCAGGTGATGGATACACCATTGTCTCAGTAAAACTATCCAAATCCAATGCTTTTAGTTTTAGTAGACTTTTTGCATATTGCAAACTATATATTGTTATAATATCATTTTCACAAAACTATTCTCATATCCCTGGGCATTTTATTCCTTTATCATTTTCTTCTCAATCATTGTGGATTTTTCCTCTCTGTTTACGCGTAGGATGTGAACATCCATTCATCTCTTTTCTATAAGAATTCATCTACTTTACATATCTATACTACTATACCCTGCCAAAATACTGCCTCAAGATCAACCCAAATCAAATGTCAATCATATAATATAATATATCGAAGAGTCTCAGAGTTATTAATTACCACACCTCACTCATTCAATCTCACACTCGATAATATTCATTTTAATTTTTAATATCCTATGCACATAAGAAAACATGGGATGGATGAGAACTTTAATATCTGCATTACTCGTTTCATTAGAATTATGAATAAATTTAAGAATTTGGCAGGATCTTCTACCCGTGATGATGATGATGATGATGAGGATGCAGTGAGAATTTTATCTCTTGTTTCAATTCCATATCAATTTCTGATGATATTCAAGATATCCAAAAACAATTCACATGCAGCAATTCACTTTGACAGAAAACAGAATAGCCTATGCTACGATTACGATACGATTCTCGTCATCAAGAAGAACTTTGAATTGGAACATTTTATAGAAGACATTGTTTTGTTGGGCTTGAAACCCGTCTTTCACGAGTCAAACACACTTCCCTCTTATAAACCAGATTTACTTGCCTGTTTTTATGTTGTAATTATTGGAATTCCCATCATCATAAATCTTAAGAGACTTTTCCATATACTTTTGGAAGTAACCACCATGAACAACGACTCACTTCGTGTTTTAATTGAATGACTTTCTCAGATTTCAACGCCATACCACAATCCAACAACCTATTGTCTTTTCTACATATTGATACTATTGCTTCATAGTTTCGATGAGAATTCACACAGAATTGAATATCTTGGGAAATTAAATTTATAAAAATTCTCCCTGGACATTATATCAGGTATTAGAAGTTCTAAATACCTATACTGCTCCCATAAGTTTTTTGACCAAGCATTATTTTACATTTACAGGACAGAAATTTTATATTGATGTGTCATGCATGTCAATCTAATATTATTATTGTTCCCATGGTTCTACCCAGCATTTATAATAGCAATAAAGCAATAATACATTAATGAAGGATTTTTATTAAAAATATTTGAAGAAAATTAATGCTTGGGAATTATTTCATATAGATGGTAATAAGAAATTGAATAGCGTGTTCTAACCCTCGTCAACATCTGATGACTTTTCTCATGTCATGAACATCATGTCCTTTGTTTTGCCTTCAAATATATCTAATCAGGGTTAAATGAGAATAGGTGAAATTTCAATTCTTTTGATTGATTTTTAAGTTGAAATTCTAAAATTCAAAATTCAGGACAGTAATAGAATCACCACCCACTAAGTGACCCCCTGGAGTCCATCAAGGAGGAGTTGGTTGATTGACATTTTGACACTATGGATGTGTTCCATGTGCAGCAAACCAATCTTATTACGATATACATATATATACGTTACAATTTCTAAATTCCATCTCTATACTACTATTATGATATGATGATGGCACAAACTTACAAGAAGAGAAATAATATCCTGGAGAAAAAAAATAGATATTAGAAAATATTTTCTGAAAAAACCTACCCAGTTTTAAAGTTTTAAAAACTTGATACGAGTTAGAACCCAAGGCTATGAATAAATTCAAAACTTGCAGCTGTCAATCAGTTCAACTACATTTGGATAGAACACATTACGATGTTGTTAACATAATTTTAGATGGAAATGGGATTTCTTCTTGAGAATCCATATCGTCACAGCATAATAATAATAATAATAATAGTACCTATAATAGTATGATTATAACAGTACACAACTTCACATAGGTACATAAAGAATAATGAGAAAATGAGTTAGTTTTTTTTCAAAAAATGTTAATTGTTTTTCATGATATTCACTACATGTATTTCTTATGTAGTTCTTATGTGTAATGAGATTTTTTTAGAAATTATCCATTTAGAATAAGCTTTTAAATATTTGTGGTGGTGTGAGGGTGGAAAACGGGAATTTGTCAACTTTCGTATCAATTTACCAAGTTGACATAATTCCATGAGGGAAGAGTATCGAGAGGGATAAATAGGGGATAAAAATAGTGTAACGGGGTGGAAAAAGTAGAGAAAGACAAAAGACACGGGGAGAAAGCAACTGGTAAATG
>JAQFZB010000907.1:0-10085 GCA_034695165.1 Desoria trispinata | reverse complement strand
GCTTCATTTGTTGAAGTATTTTTTAGTTTCATCTACCAGCTTTACAAATATTCATTCATATGCATCATACGTACAAAATTTAACCAAAGTGTTAAATTTTTGCTAGTTGCTCAACACTTAAAACGTGGAATATTACTTGGTATTTGGTATCATATAGTTGTCGACAGCACTGTTAGTCCTGGTGCAGTGCTCCAGTTTTGTCAGCTAAAACCTTAAATAAGTTACGTATACTTAGGAAAAAATTGTTATAAATCAATAAAAATGATTAGATAACATTTATAACATTTTGCTGAATCTCTAATCCATTTCAATATAACTTCCGATGAAGATTAAAAGTCAACGGAGAGGGTTTCATACATAATATATATATATTGAATTATTAATCTTTAATTTACGCTGAGAAAATAGTTTTCAGAGAACCTTCATTTTAACTTGAACTTTGATGCTCATAAGAGTCATGTAATAATTTAATCTGAAATTCAAGGCCGTTTATTTTTTTTTGTTAATCCTAATCCTAATGCTCAAAATAAGACCATAATTATAATTACTACTGACCATTTACTAAAACGGCTATATGTTCATTTTTTCATTCATTAAAACATCATTTCTGATGCGTTTGCGGATTTTAATCGGTATGCGTTCATCAATTGATTTTATGCCAATTTATTTTTTCCTTTTTAGGCCGTCGTTTTGAGAGAATACGTGTTTGAAATTATTAGTTGCTTAGGAATTCCCTGAGGTTTGGTAGTTTAAACTTTTAAAGGATTTAGCTGACAAAACTAATAACTTGTTAACTCTGGAAACCCAACCCTATCACCTGTACTATAAGTAAAATCTGTCGTTATTTCTACATTCTTATTAGACGCCTTAGTATAGAGATAGTGAACAATAGTGCTGTTAAATCATGGGAAATCAAATATTGTACGTTAATTTAATTTTTAGTATTACAAATGAAATTTACGTAACCGAAGGGTTGGCGGTGGTTGCAATTTTATTCTTTTTTGTTACTTATAGGTACGACGAAGCATTTCCAGCCCTGCCACCTAACCCTTCTGGCCCAAATTCGGGTCCAACATCTGGCCTGAGTTCACCAGGCGCTAGTAACAAATGGTCACAAAAAATGCGCATTGGTTCCAATACAGTGACCAGTGTCTTCCACATTCCATTTGAGGAAAGAAGTGATCGCGGTCATGGGGAAAGATTTGGAGAAGTTGACGCCATGAAAGCTTGCGGAGAAATTACCAAGCAGACTGGTGCACATATTGAGCTGGTAAATCTATTTAATTAAAATCTATTTTATAAATATTGAATAAAGATCGAATAAGATATACAAGTACTAAAAAGTATTACAACATTTTTAAAATTTATGTTACAGAGCAGCTCATCCCGAGACCAATCGTTGACCTTCCTCATTACAGGAAAACAAGTTGGTTCAATACAATTCAAATACAAATTTTTTTAAGGAAATTTTAGATAAAGGAATTTTCATAATTTTAATGATTTACAGAGCAGTGTTGTTGAAGCAAAACGTGAAATACTTCAACGCTTTCAAACTCAAGCTAGGAAACAAATAAACATCCCAAAAGAGCATCATCGTTTCATCCTTGGAAAACAAGGAGCTAAATTAAACGAATTGGAAAAGGTATAATAAAGTCATACTAGTTTTTAATTATTATTTGAAAACAAATATTAATTTTATTTATTTATTATTTTTATTAGAACACTGCTACCAAGATCAGTATGCCAAGGCCTAATGAGGACTCTAACATCATAACCATAGTTGGTCCAAAGGAAGGGATTGAAAAAGCTGAGCATGAGATTCATCTCATTTCGGACGAACAGGTATTTTATTAATTAATAGTAACTTAAATTTAAATCCTGAAATACGTCCTTTTAGAAGGTTTACACCTTTTTCTTTTGGGTTTCTTGTATGACATCAGGAAAATTAAAATTGAGTTTACGCAAGCCAATTTAGCATGATTAGTTGAGTTAAATTGGTGCCATGTTTCTCGAACAACGGTTTTTTGCACCAATATTTTATAGTGTGTAAACTTTGATCTTGAAAATGAAATATTAAATATGTTTGTTTTTTTACAGTCTAAGCAAGCTAATGAGAGGATTTCTGTTCCGAAAAAGTATCACCCGTTCATTTGCGGCCCATTCAATGAGAAATTAAATAATCTCGTATCTCTAACTGGAGTAAGAATTAATATTCCTCCAGTTTCTGTGATGAATGATGAGATATACATCGTGGGAGAAAAAGACGGCGTTGCAAAAGCTGTTCAATCCATCAGGAATGACTATGAAATCTACGTAAGTTATACTTGAATTTACAATGTAAATTTATAAGGAGATATAACAGCACGGTTACCTTAATAAAAATATTGATAATTCATGTTATAGAAAAAGTACGTAACTGTCTCTGTCGAAGTTGGAAAAACCCAGCATAAGTACATTATTGGCAAACAACGCCAAACCATTAATGAGATTTTAAGGGAGACCGGGGTCTCAGTTGAAATACCAGCACTTGAATCTCCAAGTGAAACTATTACTCTCCATGGGCCAGCTGAAGCTCTCGGAACCGGTACGTAAAAAATCTCACCTAAAATAGCAATGAGTTTCAAAACTTTAATTCATCAATTATTATTATTTTTTGATATAGCCTTAACTGTTGTCTATGAAAAAGCTAACAGTGTTGTTACTCGTCAAATTGAAGCTCCAGCTTGGATTCATAAACATGTCATTGGCAAAAAGGGATCCAATATTCAAAAAATTACATCAAATTTCCCAAAGGTTCATGTTGAGATCATGGACAGCCAAAATCAGATCATTATTGAAGGACCCCCAGAGGAAGTTGAGCCTGTTACCCAACAATTGCAAGAATGTGTTAAAAATCTCGTCGACAATATGTCTTTTAAGGATATATCAGTTGATCCCAAGTATTACAAACACATCATTGGAAAAAGCGGAGCAAACAGTAAGTTTTTATACAGCATCTGAAATATTTAGGTAACTGTATTCAAGTGAAGATCTAAAATGTGTGTCCATTTGATATAGTTAACCGACTCAAGGATGAAACGGGTGTGATAATTTCCGTACAAGATGCACAATCATCAGGACAAATGGCCAATATTCACTTGGAGGGCTCCCGGGAGGGTGTTGAACAAGCAAGCAAGCATATCTTGGATCAGGTGCATAAATTGGAGAGTGAAAAGGAGAAAGACCTCATTATTGAGCATCGCTTCCATGGTCATTTTATTGGTGCCAAAGGCGAAAAGATCCGCGAGATTCGCGAAAAATTCAATCAGGTAACGTTCGAATAGTCTTCATTTGTAAACAATAATTTCTAGTTTCATCAATATTATATTCTGTAATCAGGTGCAAATTAATTTCCCAACTGCGGAAGAGAAGCGTGACGTTGTTACTATTCGAGGACCAAAGGATGACGTTGATAGGTGCAGTAATCATTTGGCAAAGCTTTACAAGGAAATGCAAGAAAACTCTTTCCAATTGAAAGTTCCCATTTTTCCTCAGTGCTATCGCTTAGTGGTAGGAAAGGTAAATCAGCATAGCCAATAGTAGCCATTATTACTTATATAGATAAGCAACTGCAAAGGATGATTTTTTCTTTACTGTGTCATAATAGGGAGGTGCTAATATTAGAAGAATCCGTGAAGAAACCAACACTCGATTTGATTTGCCTCCACTAATTGAAGGAAAAAGTAGAACTGATGCTGAAATCATTGTGATCACGGGGAAAAAGGAACACTGTGAAGCAGCTCGAGACCAACTTTTAAACCTTCAAAACTCTGTTGCAGATGTTATTGAAATTGATGTCATGATACCAAGCAAGTTCCACAACTCTTTGATTGGCACTCAAGGAAAAGTCATTCAGTCAATTTCAGAAGATTGCGGCGGTGTTCATATCAAATTTCCTCAAACTAAATCTGATTCTGATCGTGTTCGACTTACGGGCCCCAAAGACATGGTTGAAAAAGCTAAAAGCATTCTTTTGGAACTCTATAAAGACAAAGAAGTTAGCGGATTTACTGAGACTATTGTTGCCAAGCCTCAACATCATAAGTTCCTCATTGGTAAAAATGGTGCTAATATCAGAAAAATTCGAGACTCGACAAACGCTCGTATTATTTTTCCAAGCGAAGGAGATAAAAATCCTGAATCAATCATTATCATTGGAAAGAAGGAAAATGTCCTCAACGCCAAACAACAATTGCTTGATATAATCAAAGATTTGGACAAAGTTGTTGAATCTGAAATGAATGTTGATCCTCAATACCACCGACATTTTGTTCTTCGAAGGGGTGAAATTCTTCGTCAACTTTCTGATGAGTTGGGAGGTGTTGCTGTTTCATTTCCTAAAGTTGGATCAAATTCGCCAAGGGTTAGCGTAAAAGGTACGGTAAATCAAATAGTTTGTGCTATTTAAATATTATTTTATGTTTATCGGAAATAATTGTGTAATTTTCAATGTTTGTGTAGGTCCGCCCGATTGCGTTGAAGCTGCCAAATTGCGAATTGCATCTATTGTTGATGATTTGAGTAAACGCATATCTATCGACGTGATCATTGAACAGAAGCATCATCGAACAATTATGGGATCCGGGGGAAGTAAAGTGAAACAGATTCAATCGGATCATAATGTGGACATCAAATTCCCTGAACGCAATGATGACCCTGAGGTAAATGATGACCATTTTCAAATATATTTATTTTAATTATGGATTAGTTAAAATGTAGATATTAAATTACTAATTATTTATTTAGTATGTCTCTGAGTCAAACGAGAACGGTGTTCCAACATCGGATGTGATAAGGTTATTTGGACGGCCTGAGAATTGTGAAGCAGCAAAACAAGCTCTTATGGATCAAGTGCCTATTACGGTTGAAGTGGATATTCCTTTCAACATGCATCGTCACGTTATCGGCCAAAAGGGGAAAGATGTTCGAGAATTGATGAAAATTCACGATGTTCACATTCAAGTCCCAGCCCCTGATTTCAAATCAGATACAATAAAAATTTTGGGATCACCTAAAAACTGTGCGGCTGCTAAAGACGCTTTGCTCAATTTGAAAGAAGACTTAGACGCCAGAGAGAGAGATAGACAGGCTAGATCTTTTGAGGTCAGGGTACAAGTTGATCCAGAATTCCATCCTAAGATTATTGGTAATATTTATATAAATGCTTGAAACTCATGACAATTTTTCTCCTTTGAAGCTTGCTAAAATATTTCTGAAATTAATGATGAACAGGCAAACAAGGAGCGGTCATTGGTAAAATTCGAGATCAATTTAAAGTCAATATTCAATTACCAAAGAGAGGAGACGAGGATCAGGATATTATCATAATTACTGGATATGAGGACCAAGCAAATCAAGCTAAAGAAGAAATATTGGGAATTGTCACTGAATTGGTAAGTTCTTGTAAACAACAATATTCACATTGTCCACCCCAATTATTAAAGATATCAATGAATTCTGTCTCTTTCTATTTATTTAGGTTGAAAGGGAAAAATTCCGAGAAGAAGTTAATGTTGATCATCGCGTACATTCACGTATCATTGGATCCAGAGGAAAGAATGTTCGCATTATTATGAAGGATTTCAATGTAAGTACCTAACATATTCAATATTTTTGTTTACATTATTTCACTACAGACATTTGTACAATGAATATACAAAAATTGCTAAATATTATAAATAAATATTTGTTTTTTATTGTAAAGGTGGACATTCGATTTCCACGATCAGATTCAGAAAATCCCAATTTGGTTGTTATCTCCGGAGCTGATCAAGACAGGGTATATGATGCTCGAGATCATTTGCTCAACTTGGAAGAAGAATATATCCAGGACGTTACT
The DNA here is from genome assembly GCA_034695165.1 of Desoria trispinata. NCBI lineage: Eukaryota > Metazoa > Arthropoda > Collembola > Entomobryomorpha > Isotomidae > Desoria > Desoria trispinata. The sequence goes on along the minus strand of JAQFZB010000907.1, from coordinate 4,207 downwards.
GAGAATGAATATATGCAGCAATATCTTCGAAAGGATTCTGATCAAAAGCAAAATAATAACCGACAGAGACAAAACAATGGATTTGTTGTCCAAGGAGCTCCATGGGAAGCACCTCCAGACACTCAAGTAAGACAGTTGACAGTTATTTTATTTTATACCGCAATAACAACTGGAAGGGATTCCTTGAATTATTCGCTTTGCTTTCAATGTACTAAAAGGTTTTATTGAAATATTTTCAGAGCACCGTTGATTTCCCAACTTTTGGGAATGGTCTTGGGTCAGGGCCTGGACCAGTGGAGCCTCCAGCACCAGTTGCCCCAGTGTCAAAGCCTCTGAACTCTGTTTGGGGAGCTCGTAAACACTTCTAAAAACAAAACAAACGGCAGTTTTCCTCTATTTTAATAACATGTTTAAAACTGCATCAACACACGAAGCATGCAGTGATTATTATAAATCAAAATTTCGAATTATTTAAAAATTATGACAACAGACTTTGCTCCCTCTCTGTCGACCGTCGACCTTATTGTTAGACAAAATCAATAATCAAAAGCTGGAAATTATTTCCAGAAAGGGCAGAATCAATCTTCTTAGCCAAATATTATGACTAAAATTGTGACATGGTTGAATAAGTACTCTGTTTCTATTAAGTGGACAATATTACATGTAAAAGTTTGACAAGTAAAGAATTTGCTAGTTGAGTGAATAATACAATCACCCTCCTCTTCTACCAGTACACTACTACTATCTACATCGTCGTAAGTTCAATGAAAACTGCGAGGTATTTAGAAGAACTACTTGTACAACTATAGTCGAGCTAGGCAGCAACTTGAAAATATCTTCCAATAGAAAACTTTTTCGACATCTTTGAAAGAACAACTACATTGTGTAAACAGGGATTGGGTTCAGACTGGAAATTTGTCAAAACCTGGGATAAAAAAATTAATATATACCTACAAACATACATCTTAAAAAACTTAAATTCTCTTAAAAATCTAGAACTTTCTTATTTTTTTCCAAAAAAGTATCAAAATATAGAATATTTGCTGTGACCTTTAGTACTTTGTAAAGCCTAAAATACGCCTTTTTTACTGTTCTTGTTGGTGGTGGTGAAGGTTTTAATATTATACTCAAGTCTTCCTCTGGAATTTGTCACCACCACCATACAGATATTCATTACAAATATTTCCATATTACTTTTGATTTTCATCAGCTATAGCTTTGGTAAGTGAAACCGGAAACCTCCATTTTTCATTGTGCTGGTACAAATGATGATTCAGAAAAAAACATAAAACGCAGAAAGCTTTTCAAACTCTTCTCAATTTATAAAAAAAAACTATCGTAAAAATCAAAACAAAAATATATCAGAATGCCGTCGAAAGAGTTTAATAAAAACACAAACCTAAGACTTATTATTATCGAATATATTTCGTAATAAAACTGAGCTAGGCTAAATATAAAAATAGATTACTAAATACACAACAGACAGAATTTAAAAAATAAAATTGTATGGTTTTGCTCGACTTGGCTTTCTTTTCTCAGTTGAATTGACCGTTCGTTTTTTCATCTTTTTTTGCTTCTTTTAATTTCAAAATACTAATTTTGGCTCATCGCAGGAAATTTTTCAAATATGCGGGAGTGTAGTAGACATGTGAGAAACTGCAGGAAGAATGGTATTGTCCACTGTCCGCTTATAATTATTAAAAGTATATAATAAAAAGCTTAATGGTGCAATTATATAAAGAACACAGCTTTGTCAAAATGTTTAAATTTAGTCTAATATTGGATTTAAAAATATATTTTAACATTATTATCGCTATTATTGCTAGTGCTAATTACAAGCTGAGAATACAGGTTATTATTATGTTGTCACACTTGTTATCCAAATATTATGTTACATTTATGATTGTGTTAGAATTTATTTGTTTTTAGCTTGATAAAAAGTACTGCTGCTGCTAAACACACATTATGTTATACTTTACATTATTTCGAATGTTGCATGATAAATCCAATATTTAATATTGTTACAATTAAAAATAACTACTCTTCTGTTTATCGTTATGTTAGACATAATATAGAAAACACAATTTTTTGGGTTCTTTGTTTTGTTTTTTTTTGGGCTATTTACTTTGATTTATGAAAAATTATTATTATTATGATTACAAAAAATAATAAAAAATCTGAAAACGTATATTTTTTCATTTTTCATATTTTTCATTTCATTGTTTTTATTTCAGTTAAAATATATTAAGACATTCTATATTTTTTGGTATATTACGAAATAGACGGAATACTGTGTATCGTCTTAGGGTTTGGGGGATGGGGGACCCCATTTCCCTATATATTCAGGTATTAAAAATATTATTCCCCCTGCTGTGTAAATTAAACGGGACTGAATGAAACAACTGAGAATCTTAATTGTTAACTAAATATAAACTAAACTCTAAATAGTACATAATATATATATATATCTCGTATACCAAGGTATAGTATTAAATACAGAGGACAGTCTCATTCGATATTCAAAGCTTATAAAATTTGAATCGGTGATACAGTGTTGTTGCTCACTGTTTATTTACCTCAGAGCAGAAAAAGAAAGAAGTGTCATAATATCCTTCAGAGGAAAAAGAAAACAAATATTTGCAGGCGACATAAATATTTTTGTAATCACGTTTGTGGCGATGCAAATGATCAAATTTTACAAATAAATGAGTTTAACTCAATAATGCTAAAAATGTATTTGTTATCAATCTCATTTACAATCAGCACAAAGTTGTGTTGAATGTGTAGCATGTGCGCATAAAAATAAATTCTGTTTTCATGCTATTTATGTATTCCATTCGGACAAAGATCTCATTGAAATCTGATAAGATATTACTCAACTTAAACTCACACTCTTTAAAACCATCTCAAGAAGCAAAATCTGATTATTACTTATTACAAATAAAAAATCTCTTCACATGCACACAAACGCATCATTCAGTCAGAGAAGATCCTTTTCTGACTACTTATGCAGTATAGAATCAAAATGAAGTATTATTGCATCGTTTTCTAAAACTCTCCTCTTGCAATATGTGTAATACCATAAAAACGACGCCTTGAGAATGCGAATTAGTAAAAGAAGAGAATGAACGTTGTTTGTTGGCCAAGAAGAAGATGTTGAATGTCTTTGGTTTTCTTGGATATGATGAGGATATGAGGTGCACCTGTGTTCTCAGTGGCACCTCTTTTCACTCCTCTTCTTCTTTCTTACCTTTTGGTATTTCAAGAAGTCTTCAGTTGTCATTAGACTTTCTTGAGAGAAGCTTTGTTGCTCCTCAGATTTACTTGAAACTTTTAAATCCAAGTTCCCTACCTGTTGAACTCAACTGAAACCAGTTTAAAAGAGATCTCTTGAGTATTTTCAATCTGCATTATTATCCTTGCATTTTTTACCCAATTCAAAAGATTTCAGTGAGCCTACATTTTCCAAGAAGTCGTTAATTCCGTTATTTTTTTTAAATCTAAACTCGGAGACTTTTGGATGTGAACTGTGACAACTTGTGTGTAAAGTGTTGTGGTGTCATATATTATTGGTTGGTTGGAATTGATACCATAATTAATCTCTGCCCTTAATTAGATTTAATTTCTTCTTATGTGGATCTGCACAGGGGTTATTATTAAATGACCCAATTTCATCGTCCAGAATTCTTGCAAAATGACATAGAAATTAGTATAAAAAAACAGCACACATAATAGCATCAGTGATTGATTAAAGATTTCTTGACGAAATCCAAAATCATCATCATTTTAATTTCGACAGTGAAAATTATCTAAGACAAAGTACTATGTATCTTTTTAATAAGAACTTTGGTGTGTTCATCACAATCAGCATAATCACATATGCTACTTCAGGTAAGAATCATTCTCATTACAAAACCTCTCATTCTCATTAGTATCATCGATTACCACAAAATGTAAAATATCAAAAATATCAAAACTCATCTTCGGCAGCAATTTCAATAAGAATTATTAAACATGTATATAGTCTTCGTAGGAAAACACGTACACGATTCTCATTCTCATCTTCTCATTGACAATCAAAAACAAGTTGACAAATTGTGATCAATCCCCACCAATTGAGTAGATAATTATGATTAATTATTCATATCTGACTGATTTTAGTAACTTTATTTTTAAATTTTCCTACGTGAATGAATTTTGATTGATT
>JAQFZB010000906.1:0-10087 GCA_034695165.1 Desoria trispinata | reverse complement strand
AAATTAGAGTCACGAATATGAGGGAGATATCAAAATACTACATCCTCATCGCCCTCATCTCAATCTCTAAAAGTTATCCATGCTTTATTATGCTAGATTCTCTAATGCAATGTAAATGTTTCATAACTCTAAAAGAGGTGAGAGCATTTTATTGTTATCTCACTTTGATTCAGTTTGGGCACGCACAATTTGAATTAATATTTTCTAATCTCTCATTAAATCCAACTTATGATTTTATTTAAACTCTTAATCCTAACAATCCTCACCATGTTCGAAAGTATTAGAAGAAAAATCTCCGCAACGCTTTATACTGTTTAAAATCCCCATTTCGCATAATAAAACTGATTGACTATAGAGATATTATTTAAGAATGTCTTACTTGTTGAGTGCATGGAATGAGCATTTCCATTTCCGTTCATTTGAGGTCTTCCACCAACAAGACTCAAAGGAGAAATCTGTAAATGAAAGAATGAATGAATATTATTTATTGAGATACATGGTTGAATTATATAATCAGGGGCATATAAATCCACAAGGGAGGAAGAAAAAGATATCATCATGATACATCAACTCAATTGACACAATTAAGTGCAAGGCTCAATCTTAATACTATATAATGGAATGATGATGATGTAAGAATCTAACTGGGACTACTACGAGTCGAGTTAATTGGGGATAAATCCCGTCTAATTCGTTCACGTGCATTTGATTTATTGTGATTTAGGAAAAATACTCACCATGTCTGGATAAGGACCATACGATGCTCTACGGCCTTCTCGTTTATTTCCATCAATTGCTGCTTGAAGCTCGGCAGGAGTGCTCAATCGTTTTTTCTCACATTCGTAAGGATACAGGTACTTCATATATCTGAGAAAGAAAAATCATAATATTACATTTTATATCATATCTGTATGTGTATACATATTTATTTGCAACATATAATAATATAGAGAACTAGACTCTTATTCCATAAAAATTGAAATGTTACTAAAACTGAAGCCATCAAAACATTTAGCATTTTTTAAATGTCCAATCAACGGATGCAGATGTTTCCATATTCCTAGCCTTGGCGTACACTACTAGTATTTTCAATTTGTAGGTATTCGTAAAACAGATTCGCGTAAAAAAGATCCGCAAAGGAAAAGCTTTAGGAGATCATTAGATTACTATAACACATCCATTAGACATGCAAAATCTTAAGTTGAGTTCCTCATCATTGAAGTATTTAAAGAGCCACAAGGGAACCACTATGTTATTATAATTTATAGGGAAATAAGATGTTATATGACTTTTGGAATTGAATCGAAGATGAAGTGAAACCTTTTGAAAAAGTTGGTTTGTATAGATTTTTATATTTTTTTCAATACGCATAGTTGTGTTTTAATGAATGTGGTGGTGTAATGCCCGACAGAAGAAGAGCATCCGTCAAGGATTGATAATGTATGAGAACGGGACCACGGGTGGATGGAAGATAATGGTTGCAGTCTTTTTGAATGGATTGAAAGTACATCGGATGATGATGATATGATGTTGGATGTGATAAATATAGAATAATGACAAGAGGATTTATTTATGCATCGCATCACATCCTATCAGAAGGAAGGCTGTCTTTTGACATATGTTTCTCTAAAGTGTAAGTGGTTCGAGTCAAGTAAGTCATCGCTTTACATCATTTGTTTTCTATAGAGAGAGAGAGAGAGAAAGGCAAGATGTCAAAAGAAGAACCTGTATGCTTAACTCCTATTGCTTATGTTCCTCTGCCAGAGAGATGGATGACTTTATTTTTACTATTTTATATGAAGAACGACTAGATATGATGCGCCTTTTATTTTATGCTCGCTCATGAAGATCACAGTTTTAAATTCACACACCACCAAACATCTGACGATGAATAACATCCCTCAATCAACCTAAATTTATCCTCGCAGTCAGAATTAATGCCTTATCTTTATGCCAAGATCAAAATGTACTATATACGTATAGGTATATACTTTCTTATTTTAAATTTCACACAATACATTCATTCAAGGAAGTGAAGGATTGGTTAAAGGAGAAATTGACTGGTTTTAGTTGATAGGTTAAATTGTGGGGAATCGATGGATATCATCATCATGGAATGGAACAGAAGAGTAGAAGTTTGAAAGGATTGAAAATATCGAGGATGAGACATAAACATGAAATCGTCAGTTATTTATAGTCCACCACATTTCCAATCCATTAAGTCTTCATCATATCATAGTATTACAGTAGTTCAGTACTATTTTACTATAATATAAATATAATACTATTATAGCTGAATGTTAAATTCTCCTCATTCATATGTACATCGACATCATCACACTTCAACCTAACAATAGATCATCTTCCAGTTCTGCTCCCTTATTTGGCTCCCGTTCCAAAGCTCTCTCTTTATCCTCATCATCTCATTATGCATCCATTCTCTCCTAATAATATGTGATGAAGATATAGAAAAATAGTTATTTTCCAATCAGGAAAGAGAATGCAAAAAACTTCGACCCGAATTTAACTAATCTTGTTTGACAGTAATAATAATACCACCAACCTTGTGACGAGAAGTGACGAAGAAAGTAGCACTGATGAGCATTCCTTGAATATTCATTATCGCCTGCAACTATCTCTTCTGATAATAATATCCTTTCTTTTAACCACATATGCTTTTGCTGAATTGCCAAATTATGACTCACTAAATAGAAAACCTTCAGTAATATTACCTTCTTGATTATTTTGGCTTCAATTTAGACATAAAAATGACATTTTCATTGATTTTTCTGCCAACAATGTATGAATATGAATTCTATATACTATGCATGTATCTTACTGTAGTGACATTATTGTGGATTGGTTGGGTGTACAAAAATAGGATTATTGTGATTAAATTATATTAAAATAATATTAAATAACTCTTACTGCGTTCGTAGAGTAAATGCAGCCGATGTGATTGAAGACGGTAAGTGAAGTCCTTTGATGATCTCTTGCCATAACTTTTTATTGATAACATCGACAAGACCACCTCTTGCTATGACCAGATTGTACAATTCATAAAGGTCCAGGACCTAGATTAAATAAAACAATCACATTTTATTCTATGCGCTATGTATATGGATAAAAATAAAACTAGCAGTAATCTTGTAATCATTACTTACATTTTTAGCCATGACAGGTAATCTGGAAAGTAAATAAAATAAGTCAGCATTATTGTCGTGTTTAGATAATAATCATTACATGATTTTTTTGATATCGAACACTAAAATTGTATTTAAAACAATAAGATTAATAACGTACCTGTTAATTGGCGTACCTGTTGAAAAAGAAAAGAAAAAATAATATTAGATATGAAATAGAATTGAAATTAATTGATATTCAGTTAGAGATGGAATATTTAATTGCAATACACCAAAATAACTCATATCAAGTACTTGTCTACAGCCTTTCACTCAATCGGCTAAAACAGCTTTACACACCCACACCATCAATTTCATCTCATTCTGTTTCCTTCATTTCATTACAACACTCAGACTTTTATTAATCTCGTGGAGAATTATTAAGTTGTTGAAATTTTAAAATTTTAATGCAAAAGACGAATGGAGCTGTTGAAAGTAAAATATAGCGCAAATGTGTTCGATATCAAGTTGAAGAGATTGAATGAAAACCGCTTTATTATCATCGGGCCTTTAGGAGCAACAATAGAGTCAACAAGAAATATTTACGATCGGGATATGTTTTTTTACTACAACACTCCTTCTTATAACAATGTGAATAAAAATAAAGGAGATTTAAAATTCTTTCTTCAGTCTTCGTTCATGGCAAGATGATAATTTAAGGTTGAAAATGAAATATTTCGTTAAATGATGAAATAAATAGTTTTGAGAGTTGTTTTAACATCAGCCTGAGGTATCATTTGATTTGTTTGGGAGTTGAATGGAAAACTGATATGCACCCAATACAATAGAAAAAGTACAGATGAGTCTGATTATCGAAATGATTGAATTTCAATGGTGGTGGTGGATCACTGGATCACGCACATCCCAATTATGGATATCAAATGATTTTATTTCAAAGAAATGAATTTCTACTCATCATACATAGATCCATCTAAATTTTCTAAATTATTATCCTCCTCATGAGTATTGTTTAAATTGTTATGATAAATTTCATCCAAATTAATACTGTACATTATTTTAAAATGAAATCGTGCAACGGACTGTCCATATTATGAAATATTAATTACTCTAGATAAAAGCTGATTCCAAGATATAAATATTCAAATTTAATTAATTATCTTGTAAATGAGTAATTAAATTAATATTTCTGCTCTTCGTCATGAGCTTAGCATTATACTTTAGTTATTTATTACATCATCCTTTATACGAAATAATAATAAACTATAGTTAAATACGAAATAATTATGAGTATGAATATTTATTAATTGACTAATAAGATGGCCAAAGAAAGCCAAATAATTAAATAATTTGCATATCAATAATTTAATGAGTCTAGTCATGTGATGAGGATTGCTGATAGGAAATCAAATTATTTTTTAATGCATTTCTAATAACACGGATGACCGGTTTTCTTGTAACAACATGTAGAAAACATGGTTTTTTAAATAAACTCAGCCCACGTTACATGAAATTTCAATTCATAACCAACACCACCACCATCGCATACACTGCAACTGAAGAAATGAAAAAGAACATTTTAAATATGAGAAAATTCCATCTGGATGAGCACATCCGAATTGAAATTCAATTATAATTATTTTCAAGAGGATTGGAAAAATATGTGGTTGTTTTGAGACTTTTTTGGGGAAAGAAGTTTGCATCTGGACCGGAAGCAAAAGTTTTGGGTTGAAAGCTCCGTCATTTATCCCAAAAAATCAAATGGCCATAAGACAAACAGTGAAGACGAGAAGAAGGGGCAGAGAAGATGCCAGTTATATTATTACATTATAGAGTCTATGACACAGACCTTTGATTCTATTCTCAACTTCAAGACACTTTATTCTTTCTCGATTCGCATGTGTTGTTTCCTCTTAATTGTAAAACGAACTTAACAGATTTTCTAAATAATGTTAAACCCTCTTCTCTGGAAATAACTATGAAAAAGTCAGAAAATTAGAGAAGAAAAGAAAGCCAATGAAAATGAAACATTCCCGATAATAAGAGTATTAAAGATCTGCTTCTTGGGGAAATATCCACTTTTGCTAAACCCAACTTTAGCCATTTGATTTTCATGTGATGCGTGCACATATATACAAATACATGACGTAGTTAAGTAGTAGCATGTTAAAACATTATCTCTGCACATATCTCCAGAAGAAGAAGGACATTGAAAAAAAGTCTCCCGATTTAAAAACTAGTTCCCCTAAAAGACGTAAAATTTAAGCTCCAGTCTAGTTTAAGATCAAATTTAGGTACTTTTCTTGTAGTGCAGTTGCTAGTTTTAGGGAAATTGTCATTAGAGAACACATGGAATGGAATCAATCATGGAATCCCGTTCCTTAATGAATGTCCCTTCATCTGTTTATTTCTTTAAACAACGGCAGTCATCACATCCACATCACTAGTAGTAGTCATAGCCAGTTTTAAACATTATTGTACATGAAACTTCTCATCAATTTTCCTTCTCTTTCTTCCTGTTCAATCTTCAATGTTCTTCTAACACATACGATGCAGGAATTGAACAGACCCTTTTTTTGTTTTCTTTCAACACTTTGGCCTTCTTAAAATTTAACATTTTCGTATTGAAATGGAAATTTATATAAATGTTAGAAACCCCAAATATGAAATTCAGCTATTCATATACTTTATGTAGTATATTAAACCATATACAAACTTATTATGACCCTTATTCACATCTGTTGGAGGTTTCTATACGCCGACACCAAAACTGACCATCGTCTTATTATTATTATCATCCATTTACTTTAAAAAAGGACAAGTTCAAAAGGAACACAAAAGCTGTTCAGTTTTATAAATATTATATCCATTTACTTGTGTTTACGGGAGAATGACTTTTTCTCTTTTGCTCTGCCTCGGGTCTGATTGGAAATTAACATGAAGAATTTCATATTATTTAAAAGCCATAAGAAAAAGTAATTATTATAATGTCACTTTGAGAGTTGTTTAAAGCTAAGTCTATGCCAAGATGAAATTATTTATTATTGGAATGATTTCTTACATGATTCCTATATTTGATGCAATTAGTTTACATGTGAATGTAAGTAATTAAGTTTTTTTTCAAAATCAATTCGATTGCGTGATTCCATGTTCATTGGACAAAATATTTCTACCATTTATTGTATATAAGTGTGTGTGTGTAGAAATGAGGGAAAAAATTAAAAAAGTTGCTTTGGATTAAATGCAAATGGACCTATTAAAGTAGCTTGGTTGGGGAAGAATGGCGATCTCTTGATTTACGAGTGGTCCTAGCCCAGCAAACCCACCCTAATTTATGACCCATATATATATCCTTCGCAGTATTCTATTGTCTACATTATAACAAGTCAGATAAAAAATCACATTAAAATAAATGTTCCTCTTCTTTATTTCTCCGGCTCATTTTATCCTCTTCAAGAAACCCATCTTGATTTTCCAAAGTAACTTTTAGATTCAAGCCAATATTCATCGCGAGAGTAGTAATAATAATTTTAAACTTACAAAACTATTTAACCGATTCACAATCGACCATTCTTATCCTTTCAGAGAACCTTTTCCAAGATTCTTGGAAATATTAAATATCTTGCACAAGAGAAAATAAATGAAAAAAAAATTAAACCTAAAACAAAAAAAAATGAGCGTAAAATTGGACTAAAAAAGAATTCAACTTTTGAAACATTATTTCACAGTACTAAAACATATTAAAGGATATAAAAGAATTTAAGCGGAAAATCTTATTTGGGTTTATTAGTACTACAATAATAGTGTATAGAGTAGGAGTAATCTACAATTGAAGAAATTCTTCTCCAAGATATCGACGTGATATGAGACGCGATGTAATTGTCAAGTAAAAATCCAGCAAAAAATCTGTCTCCTGAACATTTGGTCTTGAATTCAATCTCTTATAATAAAACTCAGTTTTGTAGTTTATGATTTCTCTCAAATTGTCTCACAGCACGACTCTGAATCATAAAACTTTTTAACTCTTTTCCTCTGAACTCTGTCGATGCAATAACTCTGTTCACAATATGATTCTGCATTAAAAATAAAGTTATCAAATGCCTTGTGATAATTCCTAAGTTCTGTTCGTTTGAAGGCTCTTTTATATTACTTTGTACTGAAATCAGTGAGGTAGTAGTAGTAGTAGATACCTACATATGGTTATATAATAGTGTCCATGTAATATTATAATGTATTGTGAAATATGAAAAGAGAAACAAGCTAATCAAACGTGTTGGTGATTATTCAGGCCACCAAAGGTGGATGATCGCTTAATAATCTCGAGGGATACAAGATCATAACCGTAATCATAAGCTATCATTTGCCATGTCATATCAGAATAATATTACGACATGTTCTCTATCAACATAAGAAAGTTGCAAGTGTCTACCCTTGCATAACAACACTCCACCTTTATCCGGTCTACGATATGAAAGCAAATTATATTTAATACTCACATCCATTATAAAGGGGTGGAGTCAGAAATACTATAATAACTATGATATTCATGATTATTATTGTCTCTTGAGCTCTTTTTAGCAACCAAATAATAATCCTAATTGGCAAACATCATATATTATTTGTTTTTATTGTTACGTGCTGTAATGATTGTTTAGAAAATTATTTTGTCAATAATTATTCCTTTGAATTGTGCCATTGAGACGTGTTAGAAATTACTTTGTACGGAAAAGGAAATGAAAGCTGAATAAATTTTCCCAGAAATTTGGTATTATTCACGCACTCTGCTATCTGCTGTGAGAACTGAAGAGCTTTTGTCATAATTGTGTTGTACACTAATAAATGTATTCCTGATTTCCCAATAGCAATACACATAGTTCATTGGAATTAGAAAACTCGTAAAATTTTGAATACTTTCCACAAAGATTGAAACTCTTTTATAGGATGAACTATAAGAAGGTAAAATTTGATATTTCTCAAAGATGCCTGATTCGTGATTTATGCCACTGCCTTTGTGATTACGACACATAACAACTCTGGAAATAATGAAAAAAAGTTAACTCTCAAGTTAAGAAGATTGAAAACCTTTAATGATGTTGTATAGGCATGTAGATATTTTACAGACATTCCATAGCGTGTATAATAAGTACGCAGATCATCGGGCTAAATGAAATAATACCTACGAGAAGGAACCTCATTTCAGATTTACTCTTTACTATTATACTATATAATATTTGGGATAGAGAGATTGACCTGCTGCTATAGTATATATATATTAAAGTCTACATTAAAGCCGCTTTCCTTCAAGTCCTGCTGCAATGAAAATGAAACAGAATGGAAGGTCTCGTTATTATTATTATTTTAAAGATATTTCACGGGAAGGAGCGGGCAGCAATAAAAGTGTACAGTTTGACTGAAGGCTTGTAAAAATGTCTTGAGCTCTCTTTCATGACCAAGGGGAGCCAAGATATCTAAGCTTACGACCTTTTATATAGCCAAAATTTCCAAGAAATTCACAGGAGAGACGGTTGGTTGTTGGGAGGAAATGTAAAAGTAATCACTTAAGGGCCACTGATGGTGGCTGTTGGTAAAGGCATAAAGAATTGCCTTATAAAGATGATCCCAACAAACGGCAGAATGAAATGATCCTCAAGAAGAAAGGGACTCCACGCAAAAACAAAAATGTAAAAAAACACTTACCAACTTCATTTCGATAGTCATATAGCCTCTAATACAACAAGATATCGTTTGTCTATTGCATGTTCAACTTATATAAGATCCAATATGTTCAAGGGTACAAGAACATGGTAATGATTCTCTTCAGAGATTGCATTACATTTCATTTGGAATATATGATGACGCTAGGCTAAATAATAAGTATCAAGAAGGGTCATTCTGAATCTCGGTTCTCAGCAACCATCTCCCTATGTGGCCATTTACTAACATTATTCGGTCTCATAATCCTTAATCCAAGGAGCCAAAATCCCCAGTTGTTGCCACCAACTAAATGATTTCTAACTTCAGTCAGACAGCCACCGAAATATTTCAAAATAGATATATAATAGGCATATAAATATCTGTATTCATATACACTATATAGTAGTACTAATAACTTTAAGGGAAAAAAGTGTCAAGACATCTGATCAATGTTACTCTTTCGTGAGGAATCTGGACCGGAAATCATTATTTGGGCAATATGGTCTTTATTGCAGCAGCAGAGGACGTAAAACCAATTCCTCCTCGATTACACTTGATACCACAAACACCCTCATCATCTTTTCTCAATCCACATCTATCTATGGCTTTAAATAATTACCCTTTTTTGACACTTTATTTTTTACTAATTTTAATTCTACAACATGTGTCGATGCATATTGAGAATAAAACCATTCATTCCTAACTAGAGCCATGAGCCATGGTTAAACTCTGAAATATTGAATATTATTGAGGAAGTTGTACGATATGATGACACTATAGTTCAGGTTTTAAATTAAAAAACATACCCGAATAAGTATTCATCTACCTACAAAAACGCAACCTACCTCTACACACTTTACATAAGCAACAAAATCCATGCCAAGAGTTGTTATTCAAATTTTTTTGTCTTAATAGTACGAAAATAGAGTTCCTTCAGAAAGGGAAAGAAAAAGTGTGTAGTTTTACTGCTCAAAGTTTACAAGCAGAATTGCGGAAAAAAAATCTACAACTTTTGAGAAATGAAAACAACAGCTTGCATGCTTTTACATGTTTGTGTCATTCCAATGAATACTATACTACAAACTGAATTAATCCATCTAAATCGTATAATATTTATCTGATGCGTGTTTTATAGAGAAAGTGTTGCGTCATCCCAATCCCTAACTTGAGTATTGTATGAATCCACAAATCGGATCAAAGAAACGGCAAGAAACTCCCACGATGCCAACCCCAATCTTTTCAACATGCTCAGA
>JAQFZB010000905.1:0-10114 GCA_034695165.1 Desoria trispinata | reverse complement strand
TAACGTCAATGAAAACAGTGTGTCTAAATATTGCAGATGTCTTCAGTGCGACAGTATATTTCCAAGTCGTCAGGCCCTTGAGCACCACCGAGAACAGATGGACCACTATGACTTTGTCTCAGATTACGATGGATCCGACACGACATCGTTTGATAGTGAAGATGATCATGTCGAAGAAGAGAAAGAAAGACTTCTGTGACAACGAAATGACAAACAAATCATCAGAATTAAGAGGTACTACGGGAATAGTACTTGGGTCTAGTTTTAAGTACCTCTCACTTTATTATTGGTTTAATAAATTTGGTTTTTTGGTGTGTATTTATTGTTTGTTTTAAGGCTAATAATTTATTCAAAATATACGTTGAGAAATTATTATCGTAAAAGGAATTGAGTTAGAATCTTCTTTAAACTAAAACCATTTAAAAAAATAAGTACTTTGAATAATGCAAATTAATTCCAATTCTAAAGGGAAAAGTGAAAGATTTTACAAGATCTTTTTTTGTATTTTTTATGAAGAAACATTTGAACAATTTAAACAAAAGTTGACATGAAAGAACATCATCTATTTTATTAACTTCCAATTGAATCATGCTCTATAAACACACTAAACTCACACATTCCAATAAATAAATCCACAAGAAAAAACAGGATTAAAGTTTGGATTAAAAACTTTTTTTGCAGTACTTAATTATAGTTTACTATTGGTTCAAAAATTATCCGATTTTTTTAGTGATTTTTACAAAAGATTTTATAAAATATAAAAGAGATAAAACTTTTTATAAAAACTAAATTCGTAATTGAATTTCAAAATACCAAAAACTTTATACAGAATGTTTATAAGGGACATGGAGTATATTAATAGTTGAGTACATGGTGTAGTTGTAACAAATATATCTATTCTTTAATTTCCCAGTTGATTTAAAAGAAAGAAAGTTGAGATCATTTCAGTTCGAGAACACAATTGACTCTTTATAAACAACTTTGAATTGTGTAAATTTTTTATTTTATTGTCGTTGAACCCAAGAGATGTTTTTTTGAGGGGAGTTTATTTAACACAACAAAGACGAAAAAGAAAGATGCGTTTAATTAGAGAGAACTGGACTGAACTGGACCACGACATGACATTCCCATTAGAGCTATATATAAGGTGATGTAACATCTCTTTCTCTCAGAGTTTATATGTTTTAAGGTCAAAAGTATACATGCTGCATAGTCTCTCTCTCTAAAAAAGTTCTCGACTGGGAATAATTTCCGTTACAACGATAGAATTATTACGAATCTAATGAATAATACATTCAGGGGCTTTAACTTCCTTCCTGTGTAAAAACAGAATTCATTTGCTGAAAAGATTTTGTAAAATTAAACAGTAAAATTAAAGTGTGTGATTTATTTGCAGGTGTCGAAACTTCAATTTAAACCAAACATCTTCTGTTCTTTCTTTTTCCTTGTTTATAAATATAGTTGAAGGGACACAAGTCATAGTCAGTGTGGTTCCCCATGGAGATAATCATGATATGTCGTGGGCAGACATTATTTTTTGAGATCTTCTTTATTCTTTTCTATTTCTGTCTATTATGCGACACCCTGTACATATATTTCAAAGATGAGACCCTTGAGACCACCACCGTGATACGTAGTACTTTTAACAATTTATTTATTTAACGGAAGTCTTTTTTATTTTAAACAATATGTATTTTTTAACAGATTTTCAATTAAACAAAAAGTTATCACATAATTCATTGTGAGTTTCTTACATTATAATTGGGGTAATGTGAGAAAATCGATACTGCAATTCTTTTACAATACACCCTGTAAACATGTAACCCTGTAGTAAAATGATTACATTTCTTTTAAGAGTTTTTAAAAATAAATTAGTTATGATCTAATGTTATACAAATAGTTATACATTACATCTAATTACAGCAAACATGTCAGCGTCAAAATTATATTTAATTGTTAATTTTCTTTAATTTGATTAAATTAATTAACATAAAAAAACCCCCACAAACTAATCGATAAATAACTAATCGATTATATAAATATTTAAAACTAATCAATAACTGTACGTCGCATGCAAACTACCCATTAGTACACACAACAACTACCCAAAGAGAGCAAAAAAAATGGCTGAAAAAACAGTATGGCTATTTCTTAAAAGTATTTCAAATAAATTCAACACCAACAAAGGTAATTAATTATAATTAATTAAACAAATTAAAACAAATTAAATTAAACAGATAGCAACAAAGAACGGAAGCATATTTCGTATAATGTGTTAGAGACACACGACAAAGGGGATTTTCTTTCTTCTTCGAATCCGAATTTGTTGGATATTGTCAAGACTCCTCCCACTCAGATGGAGACTGGAAAGAAATTCACTTTTAGTCAACCGGAAGTGGAGGATTGGGGAGAAGAGACCTGTGGATATTGTGGTTGTGAGAAGAAGTATGACACGTGATTTATAATTAAATACTTTTATTTAATGAAATAAATTATTCATTCCATGAGTTGATCTTTAATAATATCTGAAGAAGAGTCCATTAGTTTTGCCATAAAGTTGCAACTTGAATTGTCCTTGAAACTTGAACTGAGTTCCATGTCTATTGAGTCTTCGTTGTCTGACCAACAATTTTCTGGCTTTTTCTCTATTTTTACTTCAGGAAGATAAGGTTCGTAGATGCGGTAGTTTGAGTCGATCCATTTTTTAGATCTAATTTTATGAAAAGGAAATGTTATAAAATATTTTATAAAGTAAAAGTTACAAACATTTTTAAAAAATAACAAATAATCAATGTTAAAAATACCTCGGCAGATGATAAGGATCAAAAGGAAAGAATGCCTCAAGCGTATCAGTTACTGAAGTAAGAAAGTCCATCGTAGTAGAGACTGTTAGAGAATCTCTCACTGAAGTTGGAATTGTCGCTCGTTGATTTCTCTCTAAAACTGTTTGACAGTATGATATCTGATGAGTGTGAGCTGCCTTCACAAATGCATAGGCTATGGGTTGGATGGAGGCTTTTAAAGGGTTTAAATTACATGTGACCAATCGTCCTAGATTTAGGGTTGCTGTGAATGCGGTGCCTAATTAAAAATAGTTATTTAATTGAACAAATTAATACTATATGACATATTACATTTCCTGCTCCCAACGAGATCCTTGTTCCGAAATGCAAATACATAAAATATTGTTTGACAAACGGCGTAAAATGCACCGTGAATTTGGGTATTGACGTTTGACCAATGAGAGTTTTTGACTCTTTGATCCACATAGTTGTTGGCCCATTCAGCCATTTTGGTTAGCCAGCGTTTGAGGATTCTAATAAAATTGAAATTATTATTAAAAATACTTTTTAAATTATTTAAAAAAAAACTCACTTGACAGAGACGACAGTAGATCTCGCAAGAATCCCAGCAATATAAGCCATACATTGCATACGAATCACAGGCGGAGAATTAACGTTGACAAACTTTTTCCACAAAAACTCGAGGAACTTTTGAGTAAAAGTCGGTTGTGTACTGTTCAAATAGAAATAAATAAATTGCACGTGATTAATTCCAAACGAAGGAAGAATTTCAGACTCGAAGGTTGACAGCATTGAATCAAAAAATGGATCCAATTCTATTTCAAGAAGAATTTTGTCGATAGAGTTGAACACAAGGGTCATGCAGAGATCCAAGATGTTGACGAGCGGGTTTATTTCTACGGTTGAGTTGAATATTATTGAATTTATCACTTGATCAGAGTCTAAAGACACGGGGATTTTGTCATTGTTATTTTCGCATTTTATTTGTTCAGTTAAAACACTTTCGTTTATGATTTCACTCAATTGTTCGGAGCTTTGACGGGGAATGTTTACATCTATGCGGCATAACCTATTTTTTTTTGAAAAATTAGTTTTAATTACTAATTAAATTAATTAAACTCACTTGTGAATACAGAGCTGTAGAACTTGGCATGTGATTTGTGGAGCGTATGTGATGGATCTCAATAGATTATTAACAAAACAGTAATGAATGTAAGGACCCTTTCCCATATAAGGGTACATGGATCCCATTGTCTTCACGCAGCTCTCCTTCATCCTAATTATAAACTTTGTCATTTTAATTAATTAAATTTTAATTAAATAATACCTTGGAAAAGCATCCAACACTTTTTGCAGATTTCGATGTGCAACGTCAAAGATTTTTTGGTCAGCTATCGTAATTTCGTCGGGGTTTGAAGTGTTGCTGTTATTTGGGATGAATTTACGTATCAGAGACTGCATTACAGGGCCAGCGTAGAAGGGTTTGATTACAATCAGCTCAGAGATGAATTCTTCGAAGGCATTTACTACTTTTACGGGACGAGAAGCCCAATTTGCGTCCTGTTTTTATTTAATTGTTTTTAGAGTGTTTTCTTTTATTTGATTTTGTTAAACTTTTACCAAAATCTGATGCACCAAGAATGTCATCTTTTCATCTAACGCTTCGACATTTTCCTTTAGACTTTCAATCAGTTTTAACATCACAGAGTCCTTTAAATAAATAAACACAATAATAATACAAAAGATATTAATTTAACATTCTCTTACGTTAATGGCTCCCCATTCATTAAGACAGTTCAGTAGTCTTCTCATTTCCCTCGTCTTTTGAATATTATTAGTTTCAGCAGAGAACAGACCAAACTTCATCTTTGGTATCAAATCCCCAAGAATGTCACTCTGATCTGGTTCCCGTTCATCTTCAATTGGTCTTGAAGATATTCCAATGGAAGGCGCACGACGACGGACTTCTTCTCGTTTTACGGAACCTTTTATTGGAGTAGTGAAGGACTGAACACATTTCTTGGAGGAGGAACTTGGAAACGAAGGGACATTTAATGTTTCTTGGCTCAAGGAAGAATTCCCAAGACTTTTTGCCTTCTTCCGAGCCAACATCTTGTGTTGTTAACTATTTTATAAGTGATGAATTGATTTGTTATTTGAAACTAAACGATAAAAGATTTAAGGGAAAAGTTATTAATGTTATTAATTGGTCTTGGCTTCAATTCAAGGCTATTAATCTATTTCTATACTATTTCAGAAACAATTTAATTCTGCACCATACGAATGAATGAAAAATAGGAGCATGGCTATAGTAAAAACGATTAAAATATACTATGGCCTTTCTTCTACTTGCATTTCGTGCCAATGTAAACCCATCCATGGGGCACTCTTATACCCACAGATATTATAATACTAATTAAGATAACCACAAAAGATAACCCAAAACAATACAACATATAAAATATCTTGGAAAAATTCATAAAAAATCAAAAAAAAATCATAATTTTATGAAAATGAATTACACAATGCAACTAAACATGAACTAAACTAAATGGGCTTGAATTGCGGGAGAGTTAAAAATCTTCACCGGATTTCAAGGCTCTCGGTCAACATAGTCAAACAGAAATTAGTTATAAAAAATTATAGCCCCCCCACTCTAAAACTAATTGTCATTAATTGGATTCGCAAAATTTGGGCGCGATACAGCGCATTATTACGTCACACATTGTCATTTCCGTTCGTCATCATTCTTCTTCTGTCGTCTGACGAAAAAAAATATTCCTTCTGCTTCTTCTTCAACACCCGTGTGTATATAGTAGCCAGGACAACGAGCGCAAGCACAGCAAGCAAGTCAACAGTCGAAGACATCGCGAGCTCGTGAAAACAGGCTTTTTTTGTTTCTCTGCCCATACTGACACGGATTTCCCCGTCACACAAGGACTAATTGACGACGTCAACGAACAAAATCTTCACACAACAGAGACATGGCCGCCCTCAGAATGTTTGGTGCTAAAGTGGCACTTGCTCCCGTTCGCGGATTTCAGGTATGAAGTATGACTGGTATATGAGTGGATGGGGGGTAGTATACTGCCAGGGATTCAAATTCAAGCTTGGTTTTATGAAGCATATTCGTAGGGGGATTTTTGTAGATGACTAAGATTGTCTTGGGACAGGGGGTGTGGTAGGTTAGGGAGATGGGTCAGGGGGTCAGAGTGAGATGACGTAATTATGTGTTCTGAATGAGTTCGAATTTTAATCATTGCCATCTGTATCATAATGAATTGGTTTCATAAAAATTTCTATTCTTAACTGTATTCACAGACTTCCGGTTACACTGGTTTGCGTATGTTGTCCAGTTCTCGCTTCCCTCAAATGAACAACAAAACCGAGGAGTCTGGGTAAGTCAATTCAATTATTCCACAATGTCAATAGATGAATAACATTTTATTTTTTTAGACGCGGTTTCCGAGGATGTGTTCTCAAACCTTTTGAAAGACGTCATTTTTCATCTCAAGCAGGGCAAGTGAAACTTATTACAAATTAAAATATTGTTTTCATAAAATAACTAATTTAATTTTGTAGGTCCGGAAAAAGTCGCAACTTAATGCTGGCAATCGCAACTGGTGTGCTGGGACTTGGTGGTGCAGGATTCGCATTGTATCAAACAGAAGAAGGACGAATCATGGGAGATAACGTTTTTACGTGGGTTCAAGAGCTCGTGGGTCTGGCTCCTGCTGCACCCAAGCTCGCCATTAAAGATACTTTGAAATCTGTTCGAGTAGAAACCAAAGGAATTGACAGTTCTAAAGTTAAATCTAAACCTGAAATCACAACTGATAAACCACTAGTCACTTCTACTATAACTTCTGAGGAGTAAATAGTTCAATGGGTTTCGCTAAAGTTTGCTTTCACGGCTTTCTTTTATCCCTAATTTTTTATGTGCTATTGTTTTACCTTGTCACAATTCCCTTTATCCTTGCTTGTCATAATAATCCTACACCTCACATTCCTTTGGTTCCTAACATCCTACATACTTTTATAAAAGTGCTTGCTTTTACAAATATTTAACCAATACTGACATGTGTTTTCGGTTTGCAGTGCCAAGTGCGCCGGATGTGATAAGAAAGATGATTGCATTGAAAAGAAATGTAAGTTGGACTTTTATGATGCATGAATTTACTGCACTGCAATTTTATAAAATATGTACGTTATAATAGGTGGTGACAGTGAATGTCTTCGAAAGAACGACAAAGAGGAGGAACTGATTGCCAAAGCAAACTCCGAACTCGAGAAAGCCTTAAAAGACGTCAAGCCAAAAGCGGTTGAATACACCGAAGCAGCCTTGAAGGTATAGACTCTTGAATAATTTTTGATCACTGTCAATTGTCTTAAATTTGTTGGTTTTTGTAGGCATTTTGCGAGGCAACAGATCTCATCAAACTCTTTATGGACAAAGTCTACTGTGCCATTGAAGAAGATAATTTGGAGTCACCTCGATTTGAAGAAGTCTGGTGCGATATCTACGATACGGCTTTAAAGCGTTGCGAAAAGGTATTATTATTGTGCATTCAGTGGCTTCCCGTTTTTGTAAATTTATTAAATACGATACTCTTTGAAATAGGTGAAGGATGCTCTAACAAAAGCACAGTGTGCTTGGGAACTTCTTTGCAGACTTCGTGAAATTATCGAAAACGGCAAAGCTTGCAAATACACTTCTTGCAATCCACTTCTAACTACGGCAGAGGAAGCTTTGTGTTGCGCTGAAAAAGAGTTGTTGGCGGCCAAGACAAAAATGGACTGTCTTCAAAGTGAGTCGAAAATTGTTGAGCAATATCGCAACGTGGTCGAAGACTTCCGTCGAGATCTCAAGGTTTGTAACTTTATTCACTATTTTCTGATAACGTTCGTTCTATGACTAATAATACGATATACAGGCTGAGGTGGATTCCATGATCACCTCCGATGACTGCAAAGCCACCTTCACAACCCCGGAGTGTATTATGATCATCACTCACGCTTACAAGAAGGTTCTTCGCATTCAAAAAGAGCTTGCTCAAGTTCAGGTGTGTACGGGAAAAGTGCCCGAAAGACTTCAATCAACTTTGTGCTAAATTGCTTTCCAGGTGATTTGCTTTCCTAACCAACCCTGCTTTTCTTTTATGTCCTTTTCATTTTTCAATATCACAAACTTTCCCCCCTTATTTTCAAAGATTTCTCTATTCATCATATAATCCATTTTGCATGATCAAACACCACAAGATGTGTATGGCTGTATAATCATAATCTGTTTCTTTGAGTTAGAAAACCCTTGCTTATTTTTCCATTATTACAGGGAGGAGATGAAAAATGCTAATCAAGGTCTAATTCCACAAATCTTTCAAGTCATATATACGCGACCCTTTGTAATATTCTAAAATGCCTAAATTCTAATTCAATGTGCTGTAAAATTAAACGATATAATGCATGACACTTTTAATAAACGCAATAAATTATTACTCCTACTCCTACCGCATTCCTTCCTTACCTTGCAATGTCACCTAATTTAATTCCCGATGCTTAAAATAGCTTTCTAATTTAATAATATTAAACAGTTTTCTAACAATTTTAACAATTAACTGTAGACTTTAGCTTCCAACTCCCTTGAATTGGACAAAGGAGATAATTCCACTGCAAACTACCAGCTTATTCAGAGAGAGAAGGTTCGTGTTTTGTGCATTAATCCCACAGATGTGTATGCAATTAATCCACTTCTAATTCTAACTAAATAACTTCCTATATATTGCAGATGGCCACGGAACTAAGAGAGCAATTCGAAAGAGACATTATCGATGCATTGAAAAGACAAGCCATCGCCTACCAAGAGAACTTTGACAATCAGCTCAACGTTCTGAAATCCGAGTACGAGCGCAGAATAGAACAACAAGACAAGATCTACGAAGCTGAACGGGTTGTGGAACTTAGAGCCAAATATAATCAAGCGTCAGCTGCCTTGAGTGCCATCGAACAAGGAATTGAATGTAAAATTACTTTATAATAATAATTATAATAATTATAAAAAATCTTTCTCATCAGCACGACAAGAGATGAACGCCAAATCCCAAAAACTTAGAAAATTGTGGTCAACATGCAACACTTTATTTAGCAGAGTTAACTACGCTCAGTATTACACCGATAGTCAATCTTCTTTCAACTATGCAACTATTAACAAAAGTAATTATGTTTACAACTGTTTATATCATTACTAAAACTATTGTAAATGTTGCAGATGAATTGGTACAAGATTTCAAAGACGATGCTTTTGCAGCTCAATTGATTGGTAATTAAAATATTAATAAAATAAATAAATAATTTATAATAATTTCTCTGACAGTCTCCCTCCCGGATAAAGTCTCCAGCTTTGAAGATTTAAAAGAACGTTTCTACGATCGCCTTGAACCCACCTGCCGTAAAACAATGATTTTAAAAGAAGGAGAAGGTCTAAGTCTTTGGAAATATGCACTTGGAAGTCTAGAATCAATGCTTATTGCCCGTTGTGGTGAGATTAAAACAATTATTAAAACAAAACAAATCTAAAAGATAAAAATATAATAGATGGTGAACGAGAGGGGATGATCAAAACATATGAAATTCTGGATCGAACAAGTTTTCATCTTAAACGAGGAGATTTATTAGAAGCTACCGTAACACTAAACACATTAAAAGGGCTGCCACGTCAAGTAGCAAAGGATTGGTTGGATGATGCACGAGCTGTTTTAGAAACAAATCAAACATTGTTTACTTTAATGACGTATGCTGCTTCGAATAATGTCTATTGATTTTTCTAGATTATTGTTTGTAAAATTCCAATGCATATTATTTGTTTATTGTTGCATTTAAGTAGATTTATGGGAGAATACATAAATATTTTCAGGGGGTTAATACTTATTCTAATTGCAAGGGGGGTTTTTGCATAATTAAAACATCACACTGCTGCCACACTCTAAAAATATCTCAATCTCCTCCCAGTTACACCCCCTCCACAACATTATCATAACAGAAATATAATAACAAGAAATAGTAACTATTAATCTTTCTTGGGGTGTAACTTCACCGACTTCAATCAAGTCTCTCTGCTTCACTCCAATAACCTACCAAAAGAGAATAAAAAAAAGAGCGGGTTCTCACTTTCACTCCAGAACTCAACCACACAACATCTCTCTTTCATTCTCTCTCCAAAAAAATAATAAAAAAATGCACCGAACGTCATCCCGTAGAAAAAGAAAAAGCCAAGACGAAGAAGACGAGGAAGATTCAGAATTCCAATCACCACC
>JAQFZB010000904.1:0-10117 GCA_034695165.1 Desoria trispinata | reverse complement strand
ATTCCTTCAGTGGGAAGTCGCGTCCGGTTTTTACTGAAATTATGAAACATGTCTTACATTTTTAGCCCGACCCAAGGTCTTGTCCGTCCGTCTGTGAGCAAGATAACTCAAAAACGTGTTTATCTTCATGAAATTTTGCACCTTTGCTCAACATGTAAAATGAAAGATCGAGTAAGGCGTACAAAATCGTTTAAGCTGTTCTCGAATTACTGCAAAGGGCAAGGGGATTTTTAAAATTTGTCTGATTTTATCAAAATTTGACACGAAATGTAAAAAAGCGTACAAATGATAAATATAACATAGAAAAATACAAATTTAATTTTTCAAGGTCTTTGTAGGCAGCCCTACTGGGTTACCCCAACTAATCTTTAAAAATCCATATATTGTCATAAACTTTTACATATAGAGATTATATACGACCTAGATAAATTAAATCAATAATGTTCTTGTCAATTTTAGCTTTAACGCAATAAGCATTTCCCTCTTGTTTGGGTCGGGCTCCATCAAATTTGTCATGCAAACGTTTTACTTCATTTCCGGACAATTAGACAGACGAAATGCAAACTCTACCAGAAAAGTTTCTGCGGGAATTTGTTGTATTTATGTCAAAAAAATTAAGCAAAATCATGCGGTTGTAGAGTTTGGCTTCCCGCGTCCAGTAATTAGCCAATAATACAACAAGTTCTTAAACTTACTTGAGCTGGTCGATCCAGAATTCTGCTGTTGTCGTACAGAGGAATAGAATAAGAAGGTGATAAACCACAACGAAAGATCCAACTTGGTAAATAGCCCATTCACAAAAAGTTTGAAGTAAAAAAAACGGAACTGAATCATAGATATCCTGCTTAACAAACTGCTTGATTCCAAATTCTGCTTCATTTCTCCTTATGAAAAATATCGGAAGAAAAGTTAAATAGGGCATGACGCATGCATTAGCAATGCAAAGTATTACAAATCCACGTCTCCCATCCCCTTCTGATTTGAGAACAATCTTCAAAACCTTCTGTGTCTGAATCAAAGAACTGTAAAGATTCTTGAAGAATTGCGTGACGAAGGTTTGAATGATGACATAGCAGGTCATTGTTCTGGCAGAAATGTGGTTTATCATATAAAGAACCTTTGAAGGATTATTATGAAGTTCTTCACTCGATTTGAAAATGTATACTAAATGTATTGAAACCATTGCATCAATTACCAGGATGAATGTTACAAAATTAAAGAGCCAGCTTCTTTGGGAAGTCACACTGGATTCCTTCTCTGACAAAGCAATGGGTAACATTCGGGTAATGCTGGTATATTTGACAAAGTTGAAAAAAACGTGTTCCCATGATTTATACTTTAGTGACGTTGATATAGTTGGAAGCATTGTTCTGTTTTCTGTACAACTCATTACGCTACTGTGCAAGTTTAATGTTTGAAAGGGGGTAACTTTAGAGGAGAAAAAACTGCTACTTATCTTTGGCTTAGCATTTAATGGACTTTCCAGTTCCGAAATTGGTTTGATTTAATTTTAATATGAGCTTCAGTTCCAATATTACGAAAGGAAAATTCATTAATTTTGTTTTTATAAGAGTTTCATTCCCAACTTTACGAAAGAAAATTGGCTTCAGTCCTAACGTTACGAAAGTAGAATTAATTGATTTTAGTTTTATAAGAGCTTCAATCCCAACGTTGCGAAAGGAAAATTGATTGGAATTAATTTTTAAGAGCTGCATAAACAACTTTACGAAAAGTAAAATTGGCTTCATTACCAACGTTACGAAAGTAGAATTGATTGAATTTAGTTTTTATTAGAGCTTCTTCATTATTATCTATGGAATATACTTATTAATAGTTTTAAGTAAGTAGGTATAAATACTAGTAGTAAAATAAAATAAAGTTATTTCATAATAATAAACTAAAGCAATGTTCAGAATTTTGCCTCGCGCCTAATTTTTTCTCACAAGTTTATCACAATTTTGTGAAGAAGTAAAAATGAGTCATTTAGGAGGCACTAAAATGTTTAGTATATATTTATTCATATTTCTAGCTCTTGTGACATGTCATCATCATCATGAACATGATACTCATGAAAAAAGTGGTAAAAGCATAAAAACATTCTGCAGTAGCCAATAACATGAAAATATTATAATCCAAAGGCCAAAGAATCATATTCATTCATTGTGTTTGGAAAACATACCGAATTTGCATTGAGAAAAGCCTCTGGTCTTTCTGAAATAAAACCTGACTTAAACCAACCGGACTCCCACATGTAATGTTTTTAAAAATCGGGAACGATAATTGAGTGTGCACTAGACTTTGTAATATTACAATATTTTCTCTGATTGTCAAATTTACACTTTCCCCATCAAGTTCGACTCTCGAGGTAATTTTTCGTACCATGGATTTCTACCTTCGAAATCCGTAAACGTCCAACGGTTGACAATATCCTGTTGTTCCTTCTGGAATTTTAAATCTCGTGCAATCTTTGTCGGCTACTGACTGAAATAATGTACCATCTTGTTGTGCTGACCATAAGTCCAATAAAAGTAAACTACGACCATTAAGGATTTGTGATAAAATTTCTGTTGCCCATTGCCTGACATGCTCCTTATGCAATTTCTCTGATTTTGAACATGCTATTACAACATTTTTGCATTTTTCCTGTAACATGTCTACATGTGTTTTCACCAGTATTTCAAATTCCTTGACATTTTCTTGGATAACAATAAATAATTTTCTGATTATATGTCCACTCATTGATACCATAGGTTGAATAGAGTTTGTTCTGTTATTGAGCTGTGAAAATTTTTTTTCCTTTTATGGTATATAATTGAAACCACTCAGATCAGCATTTAAAATGAGATCCGGATGAAATCCTGACCGTCTTGGTTTTATGCTTGAGACAAAATCTTTGCAGATTTTAGGATGCTTTCTGGATTTTCAATTACCGTATTTGTAACGAATTTTGTGATTTTTCGTGAGACAATTCTATGGCGCTTTTTAACAAACAACTTTTTTTTGCCTTAAAATTTGGTAATTGATTCTCCTTGGCTAATTGTACCGCCCATCTCCTCAAATCATGAATTATGTGACGCTTTAAAAGCTTACATTTGAAAACATCTGTAGTGATGGAAGGATATACTACACAACCAGCACAAATACTGATATTAATATGAATACGAAACTATAGAAAATATGGATATGAATAAAATATGAAATTAGAGTAAGGAAAGGAAGATAAGCTTAGTGAGTTAAGTAAATGTAAGTCCATAACTAAAGATTGTACTTGCAATTTTATCCGTTGACTCCCCATTAGTGGGGAAATTTCTTTTAGTTTGTTTCAGTCTTTTTTAAGTCTTACGATACTCCCCGTACTCATTAAATAGTCCTGGATGTTCCTTCTACCAATTAAAAATATAAAAATGTTTTAACTGTATAAAGGATGAGGTTGGAAACGAATCCCTATTTCTCCAATTGGCATGTAATTTATAATTCAATTTTTTATTACATTCGAATGAGTTGAAAAGTTATATGAAGGATAACAAGATTCTTTTACAATGTTTTTTGGACAAGCAATGCTTTCGGCAGATGTTTGTCCATTCTCAAGATCTTCGCAAATCTTGAAAAATTTACCATCTAGAATTGTTGGGATGCACTTATATTCTTTATTTTTGGAGGTTATATTTTAATAAATTATATTATAGCAATATTAAGATAGTCAAAGATAAATAGAGATAAAGAGAGTTATTTACAACTTGTGCGTTTTAAATTTAACTACCCTCTGCTTTTCGTCATAGAGCAGATTGTAATTCAAAACTATAACAAAAAATTTTTGGGTTACGGATTACTTTTACACACATTTTTAACCTTAAACATGGATTGCCGGAATACAATAATTAAATTTTCTTTTTGGATTCTGAGATTTTAGCTACAATAATCCGAGCACGTAAACCACAGATTATAATCCCGGGATTACACAACCCTGTTTCTATGGCTGGGTTAATCACAGAGAAATATTGCAATTCCCTTGACGTCGGTTCTGACGTCATATTTTATGCCTTATTCTACGTTTACAACAGACATCAAATGATATATGTGCACAAAATATATATGCTCTCCGGACTACATAACTTCTGGACGACATTCTATTTGTAATGGACAAAACATGCAGTTGAGTATACGATAAAATTAAGAAAATGATTAACTTTAACAAATTCTTAGACCCAGAGAGTACGTTGCACTCTGCTATTCCAACAAATACAGTGAATTGAAATACTCGACAAATTCCTTCCATGACGTTCATTTTTTCTTGTTTGAGATATTGCTTTGTACATTACGGACATTACGGCACGCTTTTGAGGTGGTTCATTTTCCGATTCTGAATCTGAATAATATCTGGAAATTTTCGAACTCACTAATGCTTTTAGAAAATAAACGATTCACCAATACTTTAAAATCACTCATCCTCGAACGAAACAGAACTAAAGCATAGATAAATAAGCTCCACAGTATCATATAGTCAACGAAGTACTTGAAGAATAACTGGTTCGAACCTTTGTTTAGCGTTGGTTGGGTATTTTTAAATAATACATTCTTGGAACTTTGCTGGGTCAAATCAATTATTATTGGATTGTGTATTGTTTTATAAATAATTATATATGGTTGGGTAAAACAAGTGTATAGTAGGGTGCTAAAAAATTCTCCCATAGTAGCTCGTACTTTGCTCTAGAAATCATTTCGCTGCTGTTGAGTTATTATTATTATGTTTTTCTCGAATGATTTATTTATTTTTTTATTTTCTTTCTTCATTTTCTCAATTAAAAGGTTTGTTTTATATGTGTGAAATTTTCTCTTCTTCGCAATTTCAGAAAATCTATTCGTTTTGTACTTGTTTAAACAACATCAATATTGAAATAAATACTTATGTAGATTATTATTCCAGCCATAAATTGATTTGTGTTGAAGATATTTTTAGATATATGTTTTGAAAACGTTGCCATGGTAATGTATGGGAGTTGCCGATAACTTAACCCGATCAGACATTTAAATAATACTATTTATTACAAGCCATTTCATACTTAACAGAGTTATATAAAGCAACATCGTGATGTTTGTGCGTATTAAATATTCATTACTCAAAGACATCAGATCGATGAAAATACTAAAAAAAATAATTCAATAATCAATATCCCTTGCAGAAAATAGCTTTGTATAAGCATCCAGCGAAAAAAAAGTTATTCATAATCAATTTTGATCCAGCTTTGAAACTTAAAATAATACACAATGGAACGTTTTTAGGTTCTACACTACACTAATCCCCTGTACTATACTAATCTACACTATTATTTTATGGTAAAAATTACAGCCATTGATTAATTTCCAAACGTTTCCAAAAGAAAAACAATGGCCGTGAAACGTGTTTTAAAAGTTCATTTAATTTTGTTAACATTTTTAACTAGCTTTTTGTTCAGAACTGTTTCAGAAAATCTTGCTCGTGACTGTACATTTCATGTTAGCTCCAGTTCATTATTGCTAAATGGGTTAGGGGAGCTCATTGTTAACAATCAAAAAGTATTTCATTCCTGGATACTAATTGACACCTGGAAAAACAATAATCAAAAAACAGGGCTCATACTGACTCAGAACAAATTATTGGAATATTGTTCCATAGTTTTCATATTCCACTGTTTCTCTAATACTTTACTTATGGAATACACGTTTACGTATGAAAACCATTACCTTAGACACGATACGATATTTGTTCACATTTTACATTCCATTTCTGAAATAATGAGGGAAGAAGCTTTGAGAAATAGTTGGATGCACATGCCAGCTAAGCTCATTGTTTATTCATTTACAGATCAAAAATTATTCACATTCATCAAAAATTCAGACCAAATTTTGTTGCTTGTAAAACTAAGGATTAAATGGAATATTATAAAATTTATATTGAATTATTCAGATACACAAGAAAATGATATGTGTAGGAGCGTACTGAGTGTAATACATGATGAGTCTAAATGCATTTCTCTTTCGCATGGAACAAATGATCTGTTTAAACTAGTCAGAACAGAATCAGATAGGATTAATAGACAACAGATTTGTAATCCTTTTTTGGACTCAATTCTTGCAATGGAAAATTACTTTAATTTTACCCCTTATGTAACAAATGCATCTCCTAGATTTATTAGAGGGAATTTTGTGTCAATGCTTCGATTCCGTTCTTCAACAAGATTCAAAGGAATCCTTCACAATTATCAAGTAGCAATATCTATTCATTCCTTTGGTATAGAACATACTTTTCCCTACGTCTTCTACTGCACTGATTACCAGTCAAGAATGAAAGTAGACCTCTCCTCTTGGTTTACATCTCTTGCAACGAATATTTGGATTGCACTTTTTATTGCATTGTTTTGTGAAGCAGTAAAAAACATCAAGTTTGATTCTAGTCTTTCAGAAATACTACGCTTTTTTGAACATTTGTACTCGCTCAGTTCGTATATTCTACGGCAAAATATTGAAAAACATTCCTTCATTTTTCTTCTCTTTGGACAACTAGTTTCTTACTTTTACGAAGCCGTATTCACCAAATCATTGCTTGTTCCTTCACAACAGACTGTTTACAATGATTTACATCAATTAGTTGATAATTCATACAAAATAATTCTAAACGGTATGTATTTTCAAGATCAAGTATATGAAAGAATCTTAAGCGGAGAATATGTTTCAGAGTTAAAGCAATATTTGGAGACAAACGACATAATTAAAAGCCCATATGAAGGAATAATGTCGTTCCTGGCTTTAAGTGGTTTATCACCTCACGGGAAAATAGCTTATTGTCAAGATGCGTCAAAAATGCTAGCGGAGGAGTTCACATTAAAGTCAGCAATATTTCTGGAGAAATCATGTGAAAAGTTTACCCTCAAAGACAAATCAATGACATTTAATTTCTTTTTGACAAACAATAGAAATCGAATGCAGGTGATATATAGCCAAATTATTCAAGCTGGGCTTCCAGATTTTTTTCAAAGTATTGATGCAAATGACTGGAGTATATTTAATAGAAATATTACTTATGCAGAAAAAAATTACTTGATTGACTATATTGATTCAGAAATTAGTGAATTGGTCAAAAGAAATGAAACAGATTCATTAGAATATGCCGACTTTATTTGGGCTCGAACGTCTTTTGGTAATGAAACAACTCGCAAGGATATTGATTATGTTCGTTTTGAAAACATACAACAATTTCTGATTATATGGGGCGTTTCCTTGAGTTGGGGAATAGTAGTTGGATATTTTGAAATAATCTTGATGGTTGTTAAGATAAAATTAATCTCGTTGTGTTTTCTAAAAAAAGTTTTTCTCAAATTTTGTTTAAGCTTTTCAGAATACATTCGACTAAAACTTGGAAGCCTTTGCAATCTTTATGCAATGAAAGTATTGAAATTGGGAGCTCTTTAATCTGTTCTTAACTTGAAAGCAGCACAATAGAAGGTTTTCTGCAGAACCTCTCAAAATAAGTATAAAAAAATGTTGGGGTCAAACCGATCAGAGGATGTACCGTGTGATTGTCGTAATATTGTGAAAGAAGTTGAATGAACATATGATCTTTATACGAATCCAGAAATTACCAAAAAGATGGTTTATTCAAGGTAGGAGTCGAACCCAGATTTCGCAATTACACGTCAGTTGCACTATTTTAGTACTTTGGTACCACTTATTGTACTATCTGGATTCGGGAAGTGTAGTTTCTCTTCGTCTTACAAGCTTCTATACGAGATATCTCATCTCACAATATATTTATTATTATGTTACACCATAACTAATCATTAAGATTTATTTTAGGCCCCAGTGATTGAATCTTACGACATTAGCATCAGCTCAAATTTCCATCTCACAGTCCAGAAAAATTTGATAACCCGCCGCATGTGTTACAATCTATTGTTTTTGTACCATGCGATTAATAATTCTAGAAAATAAGAAAAGCAATGAAAACTTTTTTGTAGTTTAACTTAGTCAGCTATTAATAGAAACTTTGAAAAGTACTTGAAACAACCGCTCGATTGAAGTGGCCGTTCATATAAAAAATGTCTCAATACATAATCCAAGTTCTGCCTTCTGTCATTTAAACAAGTATTTTATAAATGATACAAAGAATCAAACGTACTATGATGTTATGTAAAAATAACACATATACTACAAAATAAATAGAAATTAAAAAAATACAAATTGCAAGATTATTTCTTTCGATATTTTTTTGAAAAAGAATTTCTTCGTAAAAGTCATCAAAAATTTGTATTAATTTTTTACGCAACATATTTAATTAGCATTCTTCCATAAGTAATTAATTGCACTACAAGACTAATTTTTTCAATCCAATCAAATTTCTTTTTATGATGACTGTTGCGCCATGAAAGGGTGTAGGAATACTTTAAGGTTGAATCTCAGATGGTATAGCCATATCAATGTATCATTGGAAACAGTTCTGATAAATACGAGATTGGAGAAGCAACTATATATAACCTATCACATCTTACATATTTTTTATTTATCCATTCATAAACTAATACAGCAATCTCTCATACATTTGTTCAACAGCAATTGAACTGATCCAAAACTACTCAACTGAAATGAGCTGAATTCATTCAGTCATAGTACTTTACAGTATGTAGCAAAACAATATTAACTGAAAATGGACACATAAGTAAATTATTGCAACATTATTGAACACATGGTGTCTTTTTATACGACTAAAAATTTCGCTCCATAATTTGTAGAAAACAGTTATAAAATTTTTAATTTTTATACAAAGCTAAAAAGGATTATAAAGTGTTGGGTCAAAACCACCATGTTATTAATTAAGTGTTTAATACTTTATTTAACGCTGAACGTCGTTTTAAAGCAAAATTGGCATGAAAATGGCATGGCATACCTGGCTTTCAAAAACATGAACAAATATGCTGCGATGATTAAAAAATTGTTCACAAAAGGTGACCCTATAGTCTTCCTCCATATGCATGGATTGGAAAATGTAAATTTGGGTGCAATGATACAGGAACTTAGTCCCTGTAGATGAATTAAAACGATTCCTATTGGTCTCACGTGTAGGAATTAAGGTCCAGGAATGGAGAGAATTTTGATTGTTTAATTTTAATTCTTCATATTCTTGTCGTAGTTCTTGAGTACGTATTCTCACGTACACATTGCAACCTGTTGAATGTTGAGAGTGGACATCGCAAAGGAAGGAGACTAATTGTAACGTTAAAGTCGCAGTTGTCTTCATTTTTATTTAAGAGTTTTCCTAAGTTGACACAATGAATCAATTTATTTCTATAAAATTTAAAAATACCTTTTGCTTACCCAACAATTACAATACATCAGTGAACTCTTTGTCAAAATCAAACTGGGGTACTGTGAGTACTGACTTAGAAATTGTATTAAAACGTAGAACTGATATATACAGTGCAAGGGGATTATATACACTATTTGAACATATTATAATTTCGTTCCTATTTGCGTAACAATAGATTGATAGTTAAAGAATATTTAATTTGAATACATTTATAAAGATATCGCAGGGAATAATACATTTGGTACAATAATTTTACAGTCCAGAGAAATTCATAAGCAATTGAATGACTTGATTACTTGTAGAGCTCAATTCCAGTGATGTGGAATAATTTATTTTTAAACGCATTTTCCCTTTAAATTAAGAAATTAATTTTGTGTCTATTTATGATTATAAGGACAATGAATCCATGAATCAAAGAAGGTGTATATATATATAAGGAAGTAAATACATTAACCAAGAGTTGACGTATACTAATAAACTAGATGGGTTTGGGTCACCTGTGTTTTATGGGTAAAACAGGATAACCCATAAAATGATCATGATAGACAATTAGTGATTGTCAGCAGAGAGAAAACATTTCCGAGACATACTCTGATTGTAATAACGATATCTGCGTGCTTTTTAGAAATATGATGGATATGATAGAACAAAAATTTAGAACAGAGAACAGGAGAAATATTGGAAGTTATATAAGGTGATGGCATGAAGTGAATCTTTCGTTTATATAGTTATGACGGAAGCAGACTTCAATATTATATTCCCTTCAAATGTTTCTGTGCA
>JAQFZB010000903.1:0-10129 GCA_034695165.1 Desoria trispinata | reverse complement strand
CATGCTACATGCATTTGTTCGTGGCATTGCATTGTGGCAACTTTTCAAGTAATATTTACGAATGATGATAATAATAATGATGACGATGTTGATGTTATTGAATTGAATGGATAGCTGCTGACCACCAATTAACTTTGACTCCCTCTCCTCATCAGTTAGTTTAGTTTACCTCGATACATACTCCTTCCGCATAGCTCCCTCGGGTTAAACTAAACTATTAAACTCCCAATCTCAACACTTTACTTACTTTACTATAAAAACTACTGTAATATTAGGTGAAGTCCATGAAGCATTTAAGTTTAACGTAGTTGTTATGTAGCATGTACAATATGCATACAGTATAAATGTATTTAGTAGTTTTGTGTTTTGTCATTATCCAAGTGGAGTTAAGATATTTACTATACCGCATCGCATCAACAGAACGGTTAAGAAATAGTAACTGAGTAGAGGAGTTTAAGTTAGTTTACTAACTTGGCCTGTGTCAGTAAGTCAAAGTGAAGACGATTGTATTTATTAACGAAACTTATATATTTTAGAGCGTATTTAGTCTACTTCCAGTTGATTAACAGTGTTGGCCTTTTTCCTTGCATATTATAACTAGTCTCACACCAATAATTAATATTATTAAAGGATCCAAAATAATAAAATAAATCATTTTGTTACAGTAATTAGTTTCCATTTGGGATTGTTTTGGTTTCGTAAATGTAAATGGTGGAGAATTTGGATTTTCATGAAAGGATATAATCTTACCAATTCTAATTTATTGTTTTTTTTATTTTGCAGAAACCCGTTGACGCCTTCAAATAGGACTGTACGACCGAGACGAAGTTATTCCACGCTTGACAAACCTAGTCAACAGAATCCTCCTAGTAGCCACGAAGGATCACCTAATTTACTTCGAAGACACACGACTGGAGAAGGAAGTGGGTCGACGGGGGATATTCGTCAAGGTCACGTCCTAGGTTCCTCTTCGTCCCCATTTGGGAGACATAGACGTCAAGGTTCATTGGACTCTCCTTTAAACTCTTCTACAGTTGCTTCTAATACGGCTAGCGGTCAAAGCGCTACCAGCACCAGCAGTGCGAACAGTCAGACTGGGAAAGATAAGGACAATGTGACGGATGAAAAGCAACATGAAGAAACAAAGGATAAAGAGCTTGATAAAAATGGTCAACTTCCTCTTCCGGAAAAGACGCCACACAAACTACCACAAGAAAATCCGGAATCTGAATCGTCCGAGGTGGCAAACAACATCGCAAATAATAACGTCTCCTCACTTATTGAAGAGAAATCTGAATTGGAGTGCATTAAGGAAGAGTCACAATCTGCTGGAGGGAGTTTAACTGCTGGTTCCAAAGGTAAAACGATGGATACAAAAGTAGCCACCACAGATCAAGTTGACGTTGAAGTAGCTAAAGTCAGTGCCGATGATGGAAATAAATCAAGAATGCGAAGTGATACTGAAGAGGGTGAAGATGAAGCCATCGATGTTAGTCCTGATGGAAGATATCTCAAATTTGATGAAGAAATTGGACGAGGAAGTTTTAAAACAGTCTACCGTGGGTTAGATACACAGACTGGAGTTTCGGTGGCGTGGTGTGAGCTTCAGGCAAGTCTTTCATGCCACAATTCTTCTAATATAATGTATTTCATGTTAAATTCCATTTGTTTTTTATAGGAAAAGAAACTTAGCAAGACTGAACGTCAGAGATTCCGGGAAGAGGCAGAAATGTTAAAAGGCCTCCAACACCCGAATATTGTACGCTTCTACGATTACTGGGAAGTTTCAAATAATAAGAGAAAGTACATAGTTTTAGTAACCGAACTGATGACATCAGGGACCCTTAAAATGTATCTAAAACGGTTTAAGAAAATCAATTTAAAAGTTTTAAAATCTTGGTGTCGTCAAATTCTAAAAGGATTGTATTTTCTTCATTCACGTACTCCTCCAATTATTCATAGAGATTTAAAATGTGACAATATCTTCATTTCTGGAACTACCGGTTCAGTAAAAATAGGAGATTTAGGGTTGGCTACGCTAAAAAATCGTTCATTTGCCAAATCCATAATTGGAACTCCTGAATTTATGGCTCCGGAAATGTATGAAGAACATTATGATGAAAGTGTTGATGTTTATGCTTTTGGAATGTGCATGCTTGAGATGGCCACTTCCGAATACCCATATTCAGAATGCACAGGCCCAGCTCAAATTTACAAAAAAGTGGTTTCCGTAAGTTTAAATTTACTTGTATCAACACAATCAACTATTACAAATAAATTGTTACTGTAATTGTTTTTTATGAATGTGTAGGGTGTTCGTCCTAACAGTTTTGAAAAGATAGAAACATCAGAGATTCGAGAAATTATTGACCAATGCATACGTCTAAATCGAGAAGAACGACCGGGAGTTAAAAACTTACTAAGTCACGAATTCTTTGCAGAGGACCCAGGACTCAAAATTGAACTTGTAAATCGTGAAGATGCTCTTAATTTAGAAGCAACAAAAGTGGAATTTCGTTTACGCGTTGTTGATCCTAAGAAAAGGAGTAATAAATATAAGGAAAATGAAGCTATTCAGTTTGAATTCGATATTATTAATGATAACCCCGAAGAAGTTGCACAGGAAATGGTAAGGTTTGATATAGTAATAATATTAAAATTGACACAATAGATTATAGGGTGAAGACTAATGCGTGCTTTAATTTAATAGGTTAAGACTGGACTATTAGTGGAGGAGGACAGTAAAATGGTTGGGAAATTACTTCGTACGCAAGTTGCAGGATTATCTCGCGAACGAGAGGAACGTCGAAAAACCGCATTGTTGAGTGAGTTACATTTACAAGTGCCGGATTCACACTCCCTTCTAAATCCTCCTGATAATCATTTCCATCCGGATAACTTACAGGGTCAGTAGTAAATCCTAACCAAATCACACTGAAAGGGACATTTTCAAATTACTACTAATTTTCCTGATAACTTCTTCCTAGAACAATAATACATATGCTTAACCTTTATAATTATAAACAACCTTAAAATTGACCATTTCGTTTAACGTTATAATAAATAATAAATATCAAGTGTTTGTCATATAGATTTGCAGCTTGAATCAGGCTATGTGACAATGCAAACTGGAGACCATCAACATCTTATACAAGGTCAAGCGATTTACATCCAACCACAGGTTAAATAATATGAATCTTTTAAACACGATTTTGAAGTTTATCAATTAAAAGCGCTTATCTTATATTTTATATTATGTAAATAAAATTTCAGCAACAACAATTATACTCTCAAGGCTATCTGACTCCTGCTTTTCCTGTGGCAGGAGGACCATTTGGATCTCCTCAATCTAATCAACCGTCAGGAGCGGTATTCACAACCAGTCCTTCGTACATAGGAGTTGGTGATCCCGGACAGTTTGGAAATTTTCAGTCTAGTCCACAACTTTATGTCACTCAACAACTTGTTACAACTGCACCTGGGGTTACAGTGGTTCCTATTCATCCTCAGCAGGTACTTTAGTAGTTTCATATTTTTCGAAATAATATCAGGCAATATATTCTTTTTAGTTCATTCTTAGTTTTAAGTCTTATTATTATTACATATATATTATTATCATATTTTAAAATCTCAAACTTTTAAATTATAAAAGAATAATGCATAAGCATCTGCTCTGAAATTAATTGCATGCTTTTTTGTTTGATCTTGAGTTTTGTCACTTGCTCATTGTTTGTCTCAGTTTAAAGTTTGTCGTGACATGATGTGAATCGAGATGCAAGTTTTTTATATCAAACTTTTTCAGATTTTCAGTTTTCAATTAGTAACATGCCAATTTTCACTTTTCAATATAATCATACTTTAGTTTTACTACCATCTCGAAGCATGTCCAACACAATGCTAGTATCGTGTTGTTGGTTGATATGCAGATTATAGCTACAGCTGTATCGCAGCCGCAATTGCTTGGTCCACTTCCGGATCAGGCCATTCAAACACCTGACACACCCACACCGACGTCTGAAACGATATCTACGAAGGATGATCTTTTGGGCTCCCCTCAAATTGAAGACTTGAATTTTCAAGGATCTATAACCACTGTAACAGCATCCAGTATAGCTGTGACCACGCTAACGGCTTCTGATACCATTTCTCCAATGGTTTCTGATACAACTTCATTTATACCACCCGACATGAACGATGTCCCACCTGCTTCTAATAGCATTACTGAATCCGCTCTGCCTCTACAGCAGGTAAATGATAACGCTTGCCTAGCTCTGACCTTAAATGAAGTTCAAATGCAGTATTTATTGTACTTTTTTGTATAATTTTACTATTAAAAAATTATGCTACTGTACAAAAAGCAATGATCCACTAATCAGTAATTTCAATAATACAAAAATGCTTCGTTGAAAGGATTTAATTAACTCTAAATAATTTATCGACATAAGTAATTGTCCTCTCTTGTTTGTTTTTGTCAGATCTATCCAATCTAATTATCAGTTCGTTAATATTTTTCAGCGAATTTCCGGTCATTTAGAACTTACCTATTTATTTCATTTATATGGTATCTTTAAACTATGAGATTTTGCATGTCACAAAAGATTTAGGATGATTTTTGAATTCATACGTGCGGAATTTTTGTTGATTTTTTTTATTTTGAGATTTTTTTTCATGTATTTTTTTCGGTTTTGTCTTGATTGTTGGTTGGATCCTGTCTGTCTGTCCTTGTTCCTTGTCCATATCAGACATTCATTTCCCAAAGCGTCTCTTCTATAACTGAATTAACTACATCATCAACCATCAACACCTCCAGTAACATCGAACGGAGCACCCCTGTAATAAATCTTGCAATTGGGACAAGTGAGATGAGTATTCAGAACGACGGGATGTTTTCGGCAAACCAAATTAATATGTCCCATGTGCAATCTGGAAACCACGTTAAATCTTCTACACCATCAACAACCAAAAACATTGAAGATGATTATGATGGTCAAATTACGACCTCTTCTTCAACAATTACTGCAGCCACACCTCATCAAGTTCAAGCATTATCGGCACCTCCATTGGGGCTGGAAAATAGGCGTCCCTCGGGAATTATGTTGAGTGAACTAAGTGAAGATGCTCAAAGACTGAATAGCGAGCTACAATCTGTATTTCTTGATGGAGGCAGAAGAGAATCTAGTGCATCGATAATTTCCATGTCCACTTCCACTACTTCAGTAATTCAAGGTGGAGGAGGTGGCTTATCAGAAGAAGAATCGAATTCGAATTCTTCCACTCACACCAACAATCCTTTTTCCCCTATACCTGCCAGTATTAAACATAAAGCTACGGCAATCAAACTACAAGTACTTTACTCACATATTTATATAATTTTCTAGATAACTTTATTTTTTTTCTAGCTTTCATAATTTATTGCATAACAATTAATCTTAAGTTTTTAGTAGAACAACTGCAGTTTTTGCAACAAGTTACTCTATCGATAACATTCGAATCGATATCTTTTTTGGTTTTGTAAATGTCCTCCGAAAGAATTTTTGAACGATCTTACAAAATGAAATGAAGCAATAGCAATGTAGAACAATAGTACAACTATCTTTATTTTTACAATTTTTGTAATTAAATATTTTAAAATTATGTTTTGAATCAGTTGGATATCGCCAGTGCACAGAGATTTCAACAACAACAAATTGACGCCATGATGGTACCGCAGTCAGCCCCATGTATGGTTGGCGATCAACAACTAGGTCCGGACAAAGGAATACAACACGCTGAGAGGTAAACTTTGTACTATATTAACAATCTGCTTATTGTGTAATTCCTAATTCATATTGCTTAATATTACTGTTTTGATTCTATAGCTTGATGGCGGACATTAATGCCGATCCGTTGGAAGCTGAAAGGCGTACAGAAAAAAAGAAAATGGCCCGTCGTCGCAAAACAGGAGATAAGGGTCCTAAACTTACTCTGCTTAGTGTGAATGGGACAATTGTAGAGTGTCAATTAGAAACAGGAAAACAGAAAACAGTAACGTTTAAATTTGACTGCGAGGATCTAGTACCAACTGATGTAGCAAAAAATCTAGTTGCTGAAAATCTTTTATCAGAGTCCCATTTGGAAATATTTATCGAAATGGTTGAAGATATAATGCATCAAGTGCGTGAACGACCAGGAACAATGCCCGTCGTTAGACATCCCATGGACAATGTCCTCGCAGGCTCTGATGGAGGAATTGATTCATGTGATACTCATTTTAAGGTAAATTTAATTTCAAAATCTTCCCTAAATTTTTGCTTATGGATAAAATGGACCCGTGTACATATGTAATATTTGACTAAAATCTTACGCATAAAACTCAAATATTAAAATCGTCCTTCTCTTAACTTAAACCATTGAATGGGATAAAATGGAAATGATTTAATCCGTACAGTAAAAAAGAATTTTGAGTTTTTTGTACAATAGAAAATGAAAGTCTCACATTATCTATTCTAAATACTAACGGAAAATATGATATTTCAAAACTTACAATAAAGAAGTATGTTCGTAATGGTCGTCCGTTGTGAATCACTAATTTATGAATATGGGATTTCTTGATTGTTTTGCTTGCATGGTGATGGTTGACAGCTTTCTGAGGGAATTCCACTTGGATGTCTTCGTGAAGAAGAATATGAGATGTCTTTCGACCAAAATGACTCTCCAGACTCCTCATTGTGTCTTCAGGTTTACTACAAGATTAATTTTCTTGCCCAGCTTTATTAAAACTGTTTGCTTACACATACTTTTTTTGCCATTTGGATACATTGTTTTGCTTGCGTTTAAGTAACATAAGAGATTGCAAGTGAAACCTTATTTAAATCATTTTTTTCTTTTTTAGCATCCTGGTTTGTCTACGGCACCTGCTGTGAGCTCTTCTGCTCCCAAAGCGTCGCGTTTTAAAGTTACTCCAGTTCAGGAAAAAATACCGAACATGGAATCGGAAAATAGTGCAATTCCTTCATCCACTCCAATGCCTATGGTTTATACTGTTGCTTCAAATAATGGACAAGCCATTCCTACAGATTTACAGCAGCAGCAACAACAACAACAGTTCCATTTACAAAATCAATTCTTGCAACAACAAAATCTCCAATTCACAAACGGACTTACAGCTGTGGACGGACAACTTTTAAATATGAATATTGGAGAATTGCAACTTCAACAACAACAGCCGTATTTTCCATCTCAACAAGCTCAGGTTATTCAGTTGGTTGAACATGGGAATTCTTCGTCGTATACAGGGACGATGGATAATTATGAAACAACACAACAATCTACACCAGAGACTACATTACATCCAGGCGATGCAAAAAGACAAATGTTACAACAGGGCTCATTGGACAAAGATAAACCCGACAGGTTTACTTATTAATGTTACTTTTTGCTGTTATACCATCATGACCTTGATATGTCATTTTAATCGAACTCGTATATCTTTTCTTGATTTTTTTTACTAATAAAGTTTCAATTAATTTGCAGTGGACCTTTTACGTTTGAGGATTTACAACAAAAGTTACAGATGGTCACACATCCTCCTCCATCTCATCCTACATCAACTAATTCCGAAAATCCATCAATAGCTCAGACCTCAACCAATTGTACTGCTACTCTTGCAGGAAAGGAGGAAATTTATCCAAATTCTAACCTTACCCCATCCCAACAGGAGAATGAAAATTCACTCCAGATTGAAAAACCCACAACTGAAGTGAAGTCCATTCGCAGGGGTAGGTTTAGCGTAATTACCCATAAACCTGAAGAATTAGAAGAAATTGTTCCTCTCTCTGACATGGGTCACCCTCATCCTGGAAATATTCTTGGGTCGAATTCTATGCAACACCAGCAACATTTTTCTAGTCCTGCAGGCCCACCACCGGGTCAAGATGGGTACTATGCACAACCTCAACCGTATTTCCAACAACCACCCTTTCCACAACAATATATGACTCCTATGGGACCACAAGGATTTATTCCTGGATTTCCGACTCAGGTATTTCATTTACATAATCGATCAACATATCTGAATGTGTAAAAATGAAAGTAGATGGTAATTAGCATCAAGTAGAACTAGTAGAGGGGAGAATATGTAATTCGATTGCTGAAAATTAAAAATTACCTAATTAATACCCCAACGTGTCTTTGGGTTAATCACTGACGAAAAATTACTGAAACGTATACAAAAGTATACTAAATCCATTGCTATATTATTATTATGGTACGACTGATGAATTATGCATGTGTGTGTAAGTAATGTAAATTCATACCATGTTTTTAACTCTCTCATAATTCATTTTCAGTATTGTTTATTTTTAATTATTTTTAGCATTTAAAATATCTAAATCTAAATATTTTTGTTTAAAAATAGATGCTAATAGATGGACAGAGAAATTCTGGGGAAGCATTGCAGCAGTGTGTTGGATTATATGCAAATCAAAATATCCCCAGTGCTACGGAATGTTCAGAATTACAAACTCAATCAGCATGTGAAACTCCTCGGCCGTCTTCATCAATGTCAACAGGGGCACCGTCTGGCCAGGTAATATTTCATATCATAATTGATTACCATCATTATTCGTTTTTAATGTTTGTTTTCAAATATTCATTGATGGTGGGCTCCACCCATGTGTTATACTCGAGATCTTCTTCCGACTTCACTTTCTGATAAAAAATAATATACTTAATTTTACAGGGATTATGATAATCCCAGTTTATGGGGACTATTTCTTATCAGTTTGCGTATTGCATGCATGCTGTTTAGATGGTTTAATTTTTTGACGGTTTTTTTTTGCAAATTCTGTTTAAAAATATTTCTATATTAATAAGACGCCTTGTTGCCTTAAATCTTTAAATTAAATTGAAACGCCTACGATTCAACCAAGGACAATGCAGCAAGAAATCAATCTAACGCAATTAAAATTTTCTACTAATATCTTCTTTAATCTGTCTGGGAACGTGAATAGCGGATGATGGTTGTGTCTCCGGTCTTTCCTTCTGTTCTCTCAACTCCTCTTCTTTTAACTTCTACTGCACCTTCGACTTGGACAGCGGTACAAATTGGACAAACACATACGGCTGTTGGACAAATTGGACACACTCGTGTTCGTAAAATTTCTGTAACACAGCGTCCTTTAGCTTTACAAATTGCTATTAATCCTCAACATCAGCAACTACTGACAAATGCAAAGTCGATTTATCCTTCTACAACTACCACTGAGACAAAGACTTCAATTATGACGTCTCCGATTGATGTTTATACAAGTGATACTACTACCGGTCCTTCACAGGTTTTAATTTCGGAACAAATAAAACGAAGTGGTTCATTATCATCACTTCAGTCTAAACAAAGTCAATCAATAACGGACCTTCCGTCAAAACTTTCAGAAATATTTGCTTCAAATATAACATCAAGTAGAACTCTCAAGCCAATACAAAATCTAACTTCAATGAAGTCCTTAGCAAAATCATGTGCTGATTTAAGACGAGTAAATTCGGATGAACCATCTAGTCCATTACTTAGTCCTTTGGCAAAACAGATCAGTGGAACACCTCCAGGAACAAGTTCATTTGAGTTTGGAGGGGGCTTAAATAAAGGAAATGTACTGAAACCACATCAATTACCGGCAGATTATTTGAGAGATTATGGGTCTGAAGGAAAACAACATTATCAAACGATTCATAGCTCGGTTCCAAGTAAATCTATTTTAAGTGAC
Organism: Desoria trispinata; assembly: GCA_034695165.1. Lineage (NCBI taxonomy): Eukaryota > Metazoa > Arthropoda > Collembola > Entomobryomorpha > Isotomidae > Desoria > Desoria trispinata. The sequence continues at coordinate 389 of JAQFZB010000903.1, read as the reverse complement.
GATTCTTCCCCACCTTCTACATTGACAGATAGCAGAGGATATCAACAATTTAGACCAAGTTTTTTGAATATGAGGCAAAATAAGTACGCAGGGATTAGAAAGAAAGAAAATTCTATGTCAGATTCTGACTCGGAAGAGTATTTTTATAAAACAAATAGTCCCACACGATTAAGTCCTACAAAAAGTAAACTGCTCCTTGGTCCAAGCACAAGATTAGCAGATGATCCTGTTCTACTTCTCAAAGCAAAATTAAAACAAACTCATTCTCTGTGTAATCTCCCTGCAAACCTTCAAAATGAATCAAGTCCTCCTCAACAGCAAATTAATAATCCTAATTATTCCGCAATACCTGAGACTAACTATTCGCATGCAGGAGTAAATGCATCCTC
>JAQFZB010000902.1:0-10129 GCA_034695165.1 Desoria trispinata | reverse complement strand
AATTAAACCTACAATAATTACTTGGACATCGATTTTGTTTTCACTGACAATTATTATAAGATTACTTTCATCTTTCGTCCAGGTGACAGGTGAGGTGAAGTGGGTGCAAGGCGTCGTCTTTTAGTTGGGGTAAGTCAAATTTCAAAAGAGAGGGTAAAGTTTTAATCGAATTTGAAACTACACAGGCTGACCATTTTGAAATCTACGTTTTCCGAGACTTGGTTGAGTTAGAAAATATTTGTAATAATTGTCATCAACAAGCGTTTAGGTTTACAGTTTTATAAATAAATAGTTTTAAATTAATGATTTCAGGGGACAACTATTATAACAAGTAATGAATGACAAATGAGGTCTACTTTTCACTTTTCTTGAAGTTTGCTACAGGCGAAGTTTATTCATCTCATCAATTGGGTAAGTAAGTTAAGGTAATATTACATTATTAACGACTAAACAAATCCCCGGTATTCTCGCTCTCGCCTTTTTGTTAGTAGGAAAATGAAAAATAAGTGCCTGTGAAGAACAAACAGTACTATAAAAATTGAAGTACATTCATAAAGATAGTCGAATTCCTTCAAGTTCTTCTACTATATTAACCAATAATTTCTATGAATGTAATATTTTTCTGGGTCTTGGGTATTGGTATTTGTTAGCTAAAGTTGCGGTCGATCTTTTGTACTTTTGTGAATTCTCAAGAACGAAGGAAGACAAAACAGTTTATTGCCCATAGGTCATAGTTTTTCATGCATATTTTACCTGTCAAATCAACTACCTACACAGCAAAAAGGACCATATTTACTATATGTGTATACTTGTACTTTAGTTCTCATATTCTTCTCCTTCTAATTCCTCTGTGAAAGTTATAAATATAGAGGTAAGTAATTGTATTATGAAAATGTCAAACGTGCTCCAAAGTTTATAGTTCATTTCGCGTGACATAAATAAAAGGCCTTAAAAGCTTGTCTTCTTAGTACAAGAACAAAGAAACAAGACCTTGAAGACTTTGAAAGATTAGAATTTGAATGTCCAGTTGATATCCTCTCTGGCCTGGGCTTTGCTGTCCTTTCATGCTATTATATTAGATTATATGGCCGAGGTTTACGTTTTGTGAAAATCTAAATTCGATCGATGCACAATTATACATGGAAAATAAGCCATGAATAAAACTACAGCATAAGAGTTGATGGAATATTGTTGAGGTGTGTAATAAGGATTGTAACACTCTGTCTTGTTCTTGTTTTTAGCGGACCACTTAAGTACCTCGTGTTATCCAGGATCAAGATTCCTCAGACGGACACCCCTTCTTTAACAACATGTAGTGGTCACAAATTTGAGACTTAACCACAAGATCAAATATAGGAGGAACGGAGACAAGGTACCATAAAATATCAAGAATAGGGATTTGCCTGGACTTGGACTCCTTTGATTGTTAAGAAAGATTACCAGGAGAAGAAGATTGAAACCTCTCTTCTCAGAGTGATACATGGTGGTCGTAAAGGTAAGGGGATGAAAGATGTACCTGTAGTACCTGTGTCTTCTATCTGTGACTAAAGGGGAATGGAAAATGGAATGTGTGTAGACAAAAAAATCTTAATTTTAATTGTTTAGGAAAGGGATTCTTCAGTAGTTTTCTACTTGTTCCGTGTTCCATCACTCTTTCTTGTTCGATGTTCTCTTCTGCAACTTCTTCTGCTGATGATGACTCTAGTGCTTGTTTTTATTTAATCCTACCTATCCTTCAATGGCTTCAATTGAATCTTATGATATGATGAAGTTTATAGTTGAACCCTCAAGTTCAGTGTGGTCTATGGAAAAATTTCAAAATTACATTATTATAAAACATTGATTGTTTCTTTTAGTTTATGTGAAAATAGTATGTTCCATTTAACTAACTCACCCCGTATCAAATGCTCGAGAGTGTGATTTCATTTACATGTCCTTTATGCGATATATTTATAAGTTTTCTCTGGTTTAGTCTTTACTTTTAGATTGCGGTTGACGGAGCCGATCCCTCATGTTCTGTGCTGTGGGTTGGGGTGGGTTCCTCTGGATTCAACAAAACAATCCCAGTCAGTAGTCAGTCAGTATTCAGTGACAGTGGTCCACTAATAACGAGTCCGCCCATTCTATAAAGATACGGCTCTCTAATAATAAGATGGCAACAGGTGGAAGTGGAGGTGGTGGACTGCCGAATGGCCAGTCGCATAAAAATCAAGTAATTCATATCCGTGGGGACTCCGATTCGGAGCTTCAAGCTTTGTTTGATTCAGTGCTTCAACCAAATGCATCAAGACGTCCTAAACAAGTGCCTTTAAGATTAAGAAAATTACCCGATTCATTTTTTAACCCTCCGTCAATTGGATCAAAATCTCCATCATGCAGTGTCAATCATTCAAGGGAAAACTCCGTCGACTCCACATTAAACGCAATAAGGTACTTATAATAGTAGATTAAATTAATTTTCTTCCTTTGAGTTTCGAATAACGCTCTTAATTTGAATACTATCATTTATAGGAGAAGTCCATTAACAGCCGCAGGTGGAATTGGAGTAAGTCATTCTCGAGCCCATAGTTCTCCAGCAACATTAGAACAAACATATTCAGTCGCAGCAGCGCAACCAGGTCTTTCGCTTTCACAAAATGGAAGCACAAATAACCTTTCAGATGATCCCTTACCACCCGGATGGGAACAAGCGTGTACACCCGAAGGCCAAATCTACTTTATCAAGTATGAATTATCTTTCATAATAGCAATACTTTCAAATGTCTTTATCTTCGGACACAGAGTAAAAGTTAAAAGTGTTATATTGGAGCTAAACATCATCATCTAATTAAATACAACTCATCATCATCTCCAGACTAAAATCAAATCTAGATAACTACCAAATTGGAATATGTTCATCACAATAAATTACTTTAATTTTATATAGGATTACTTTTATAGAAGAGAAATAGAAAAAGAATTATCCCTGCTTTCTGGTGTCTTTTGAAATTGTTATTCAAGGCCATAGTTGTTGTTATTTAGATAATAGAGTATTGCTTGGCGAATCTTGAAAGCGATATATAGAATTGTTACATTGTTAGTTCATCATAGAAGAAAAAGATTGTCGTCATTGCAGAGTTTAAGTTTAAGGGAACACAGCAGTCAACTTTTAAGGGGATGGTTAAAAATGATTCCAATAAGACTACAGATGAGGAATAGTAATAGTGCAATGCAATGTTCTTAAAAATCTGTATTATTCAACTTGTTCCGTGTATTAACAAGATTTTACCATCTCATCATCAGAGCACAGTACAACCATGATTCTTAAGGAGTTTTAGAGCCCCGTGTATTTATATTCACCTGAGGGGATGTTTTGTGTATACTATCCTTTTTTACTTTATACAACCTTCTTCCCCAACAGCAGGTAAAGCTAAAGCAATAAGCAATCCACAATCTCCGTTGTTTCTTCTTAACAATACTTGTGAGTTTACCTGTCCTGTGGCCTGGTCTGGTCTGATCGTGGTCGGCTTTGGGTTTTTTTCGTTATAAGGAATAACACTAGGATATACGATGATGATAGGAATAACGAAGAAATAGAAGTAGAGAGGGTTGATTTTGATTCTCAGGTTCTTCTTGGTTCTTCCTTGGTTGGTTCTCATCTTGTTCTTGTATTATGTTATATGAAGGAGTCTTTGCCTTCTTTCAACTTTCCATGTACCCGATGTACCCTGAACACTGCTTGTGTGGTTCTTTTAGCTGACTTGGACTTGTACAACAACAATCTTGACTTAACTATCTTTTTTTCCTTTCTCACCTTTTAAGAAGAGTAGAAGAGGACGAAGATTTCTTTCTCTTCCTATCACTTTCCATGCTAAATATTAACTTACCTTTACCTGGCCTTACATGCATACAGTGATACAGCGTACATGTACACTTTAAGTTAATATACAAACGCAATGCATGAAAGTCCTCTTTCTTCATTTCGTAAAGTTAACTGCTCCTGAGAAGATATATATTATGATTATGATGATATGACGTGATGTGATGGCTTCTCCTACTCTTATGTTTAATAGTTGCTAGTATATAGTTTAAAGTTACCAAAGGTGTTTTTCTCAAATAGTATATAGTTAGTCTTTTAGATTAGAATTAAACGAAGGGAAAAGAGTCATATAGAGAAATATTATATATATATATATATTTCATTTCATATGTATAATATTATAAAGTCTTCTTAAACTATTAAATCTTATATAGTTCTTATACAGAATAATCTTAAACTTAACTAGTGGTTGGTTTCTTGATGTTGGTGTTGTTGCTTTAACTTTAGCTCTTTAGTTTTTGGTGTTAAGAACCGAACTTTGCTTTAGCTGTTATATTATGCTGATGACTGTTGCTGCAGTTCAACATTCAACTCCCGTTCTTCGTATTTCGTATTCATCTTCATCTTGCAACCTAGAATACAAGAAGAAGAAGAAGTACAACAGCTTCTCCCGTTTACTAAACTTATACTTAAACTGTCTGTCCTATTACTATGACTAGAAAGAAAAATACAACTTGAATCTTGAATTTGACTCTTGGGAAAGAAGTAGTAAAGTTATAGTAATAGTAGTTGCATGCGATGCATTACAAATGTATATAATAATAATACGTAAAAAAGTCAACCGGGATGAAAAAAACATTATTATTTCATGTAGTTAGTTGTAGTACTCGTTTATGATTTATCCAATCCAAGGTTTATATCTCGGGTTCATGGATAATGTCTATATTATTTTGCATACGTCTTTAATAATGCTTTATTTTATTCGGGGGCAGATTGAATCATATTATATAATATACAGATGAGATACTATTATTATTATAGATTTATAAGTTCTACAGACCAAAAAACGAGAAAACAAAACATCAAAAAACATTTATATACTATACTATAGAGTATATTCTACATCTCGTCATAAAGATATAAAGTTGACTTTGTAAAAGTTGAGACTTTTTCAACTTTCTTTGCCATTTTGATGTTGTTGTGGATTGGTTGTTGGTTGTTACCCGCATTATTATCACGACACGACGACATACACAACAACTCCATATATTATTATACAAAAGAGGACACAGGTTGGGTCAAAAATCAGCCATGTCGTGATGTGAATTGTGATCTAGACGAAATCTCACGTTAAGCAACTTATCTAAAGTTAAAGAGTAGCAAATAAGTAAGCTGTAGAATAGTATGATGTGTTGATGATGCTCTTTTACTTTTACACCAAAGAAGAGTAGATTATATCATATCAACATGATCGTCATCATCTCTTGTACTTTATACTATATACTCCTACTACTATAACTAGCTGGCTAAAAGATAAGAAGATATCTTTGCACCGAATCTGCACCAAAAACGCTTCTCAACTTCTTCTCTTTCTCATATATATAAGTACTATAGTAGTTTTTCGCTAGTTGACTTTGGCTAAGTTTCAAAATCTGTTTGCCGTGTTTTGCTTAGTCCTATATAGTTAAAAGCAAAGAGGGTTATCATCATCCAAGATGTGTGATGTAATATGTAATTCCCAAAATGTTAAAAGCTGTGTTATTCTTCTCATCTGATTCTAATCACATATGTATATACTATATACTCACTTCTACTCACTGTTTTCAACGGAAAGATGCAAAGTCAGCAGATTTCAATGATTTTATATATATATTTATTTTATATACATTAAGATAGAGGATGAGAGAGATGAGAAAAGATGCAATTTCATGTTTAGTATTTAGCAGTAGTTTCTTCTTGTGTCCATATAGCCTACTACTATTATAACACTACTAAATAACTAAATGCCGTTTGGCAAAAACATCATTGATGATTACTTTCAAAATTATACACTTTTGCCTTTACTCCTTGTTGCCATTCAATTGAATTCACAGAGCAGACAGACGTATTTTAACCGTCATCATCTCATTCCCATCATCTTGGGTCACATTTTAAGAAACTGCTGCTCTTCTCCTCTTACCAAAATTCTATTGCAGTTTTTTTTATTCTAGCTTCTTTTACTAACGGTCAGATTTTACATGCTGCTGCTTCTGTTGATATTATGGTTTATTTTTTATTGTTAAATTAAAACTCATGCAAGATGGAAAATGCAAAATGGAATTATGAATTATACTTTAGTATAAAGTAAAATGTAAACAAGAGTCAGATATTATTGTGGCGTCATTGTTTTATCAACTCGAAGTAGTATTATAGTACTAGTACGTAATATATTTAAAGAGGATATTTTATAATGCTATTAAAGTTAAATTATAGCACTTTTAGTAACCAGGAAATGTTGTACTCGTATCGTATCGCAGCCAAAACGAAAATCAAGTCAGCTTCTTCTTACAACGTTATTACATTATAATGTCTTTGGCTTATGCTTAGCTGTTTTATTAGCTGGTGATTTAAGATTCATGCATATGAAATAGAAATTGGCATATTGCATCGCATCAGTTGTATTAGTTTAGTAGTGCTGCTATATTTATATTATGCTAAATATTTTATTTCACACGATTCAATAGAGGAGAGATTTGATGACCCATAGATTGATGATCTGGTGTTTTTTTACCACCATGTAAATTTATAACGTATAGTGTTCAACTATATTCTGATTGCTTCCGTCGTCTTTTGTCTATATAGTTAAAGCTAATTTTAATTTGTTAAAGTTGAAAGTAGTATATACTATGGGATCATAGATGAGAGCTTCATATTATTCATATCATAGGGACATTGTACATTGTTGTTGTAAGTTCGTTTAGAAGCTAATGCTAAATCTAAACAATTTAACCGTTGGGCAGTTTATAATATTAGTTGAATTGAGCCAAGAAGACTGAAACTGAACTTGATGACATTGGCGATTGGTAATTTCTTTCTTTAGTGAATTGCAACTCTTTTTTTATCATTTGTAACGTTCTCTTATTGTTGTTCCGTATGCAACTACTCCCATGCCAAAATCATGCACTTACCTACACATGAGGAGACAAACACCTGAATGGAATAGAATAGAGAATTGAATTCAACAATATACAATAATAATTTGATTCCATTGTTCATATAAGACTTATCAGCCAAGTCAAGCCAACAACCCAGCACAGGGATGAGTATTATTTGACTGGTCTTTTATTCCTAAGAAATTATTATTACTCATACATAAACTACTACTACCCATAGATAGATAGATAGATAGATAGAGATTAGCAATATAATAAGAAAGAAAAAATGAGGCAGAAAGTCATATTGTAGTTGCATTTCAGTTCAGTGGCTATTGGATTTGCTTTTGCTGTAACAATAATAAGAGATCTCTGATCTTAAGAAAAACTAAATACACTGTGGCTTCATTGTTTGTCTTGTTCTTGTCTTTTAGAATTTACAATAATATCATATGAATCAAGTCTACATAAAGGGAAAGAGGGTGATTAGATTTTCTTATTTGACTATTACATTGATTTGCATATTCATTTGTTCTTAGAAACTCGCACTTACTCAACAACTGCAGAAAAGACCAAAGACATGGACCAAGTACACATACAGTCATTCAGCTTTTAGTTTTTACTTACACACGGTTACAATCTAGTACGAAAGAAAGACAAAGTTCAGTTTACTGTTTAATTTAATGCTACACTATATTTACTATATAGTATTGTGTTTTAAATCCCTCTCATTTTATTTATTTTATACAACATAATGTCATTCTCATTGTTTTCTTGTCTCTTGGCCAAGAAAAAAGAAAATGATTAAATTAATTACCGACAATTATTTTGAAAGATTTGTCTCTCTTTTTTTCTCTCCTTCTTCTTTATTTGGAACCGATCACAGAATAATTCGATTCGGAGTCTTTTCTTTTCTATTAAAATTCAATGGTCTTAATTCTACAAGGATATATAGGATATAATACTATTCATTGGAACAATAGTAGGAAAATGAAAGAGAAAATTATTATACATTAAAGTTCATCCTGTTTGTTGATGAACCGGAGGATTCATTCATAATTCCTTTAAATTGTTCAAATCAATAGATATTTTTGTAGAAAAAGGAAAAAGAGAATTCAATTCACATAATCTCATATGGAAATCAGGACATAGAGGATTAGTAAACTTAGTAGACCACTATACTACTACTGCTGCTGAAAATATAAATAATTTTTACATAAACACAACCCATAAGTACTTGTAAAGATAAGCAAAGTCAACATTGAAAAAAGAACAGAACCGAGTTGACCATCATATCATCATCATACAGAATGGAACAGAGGTGATCAAATTCATCTCTGAGAGGGGTTTTAAACATGTGATTATATATTATACTAACTGTATTGTAACTCTGTTGCTTTACATTTAATTTTCATTCATGAGAATTTTGTTTGCTCTATTCCCAATCCAGTGTAGTGTACTATCTATATAGGTAATAATATAGTACAAGTTTGGAGGGTTTTTCACAGGAGATGGACAGGAAGTTGGAATATTATGTATTCAATTCATAGTCCAGCAGATCCAGGGCATTTGACGGTGACATGGACTGGATATGGTTTATGACTTTGAATTTTAACTTTTTAAATGAAACGCGATCACATACTATAGATGAGTGAGTCACTACTACTACTATATATCATATATAGTATGTCTCTAGGTTACTTTTACGTAATCGCATTTGATTGAGATACAAGTAGTGGTATGATTTGATTGTAAACTAAATTTAAATTTTAACTAAAGCATGTATTATATTCATGTTGTTTGGTGGTCTCATCTCTTCTCGGAGGAGTCCTCTTGCCTGGCGCCGATGATGATCGCTTTCACATAAGTACTATATTATATTAGTGTAGCACTCTGGTTTATTTCATCAAACCATGGGATTGGGATTTTACTTTTTACTTTACATAACATTTTTTTAATAGACATAACATCTTTTTATAATATTTCCCATAGTACATACATATGACCTGCGATATGATGAAGACTATTTGTATGTATTGAGGCGAGGCTGAGAAATCTGTGTCTTTGTGTCATATTCAATATCTCCATCATCATCTCCATTATGATGACCGTGAAAGTAACATTTTCTTGTATATCTTTCAAATTGGCAATTTTACAAGAATAAAAAAAACCAAAAACTACTAATACTATAAAAGCTACACTACATTCAAGGATTATTGAAGGTGAAATGAGAAAGGGTCAGGGTACAGGTTTTCAACTTTTAAATTTTAAATGAGACCTACCATGAGATTTTTATTTTTATCATCCTCATTCATAATAAGAGAAATTAAGATAATCACTTTTCATTCGTCACGGGGATTTTCGGTTTTTATCATTAGCTTATAATCAATTTATTAACGTAATTTATGACGTAGTTTTAAGCTTTAAGATATTACATATATAATAGCTGGGCAGACCGATTAATAAAAACAATGAAAATTGAAAGTGTTCATAGATATCTCATTATCAATGAGAGTGGCTTACTTTTTTTTAAATTAATCAAATGCTAATATTTACTCCTCAGCTCTTCACTGTCATGTCATAATATCAAATAGTAGATATATAGTAAAAACACAGCATTTAGATAAATGAGATCATACGGGTGCGTAATTTAATTTATATAGTTATCTAGAGTGCATGTATAGAGTGTTAAGAAGAAATCATGCTGGGTATTATATTATATATATCAGTATCAGTATTTTAGTTTGGTTTAATAGTGTTTAGTAAGATTCATATCTGTCTGCCATTTGCCCTTGCAATTTACATTTACTACATGTGAGATGTGATACTAAACTAATTAAATTGTAAACCTATTGTATAGATTAGGTTTATTGGTTTTTATTTATTTTTTACACTATCAAAGATCAAAGTTGGGAAATACATGGATGAGAGACAATGGCTTGTTTTCTAAACACTACTTAATAATAATAAAAAACGCGATTATGTATTGGCAAACACGAGCATTTAACTTTAACTTCACCCAATGGCATAAAAAACCATGCATATATCTATAATTATACCTATATTTGTGTGTGGCATGTGTTTAGTAAGTATATCCAGTGTTTAGTTTACTTTTTGGATGATGATTATCATTTAATTTTACAATTTTCAGTTTCAGTTCGTGTTCTTTCAAAAATTAGTTTATCAGCAGCAGCACCTG